>LUCH01017216.1:0-87042 GCA_013368495.1 Paragonimus heterotremus
AGTACTTCTCCTTGAATATTCTCCGGAACGCGTCCTCATTGTTCACCGCCATGCTGATTCACAGTACAGAAGTGATTTAAATGTAATGGACCATTTAAACAAAATACAGGTGCTATGAAGGTCGGTTCCAGGAAATACATCGTTTTTCTTATATCATTTGGGAAATTCATCTGTACCATTTTACTAAAACTTTCCCCAACCACTGATTCATCGGAGTTTACTATTCATTTATGTATGAAAACATACCGACTCTCGAAACCAGCAATGTTCTAGACATATTTTGGCCTACCCGTGCAGGTGGACTGAAGAATGAATGTACATTTTATCTCAAAATTTCTTAAACACATCCTTTCGAACAGGGTTTAAAATGTACGAGATTGTGTTCTGGTCATTTTTGTTTGTATTGTCTACCATCAAAGCAGTCGGAGAATGACCTAACGTGTTCGCGCGCTCTTCGTGTTTTAAACGTGATATTGTGTCGTGTTCTGGTAGCCTTTCCACCGTAATGCTGCGCTCTGGCATAGACCATAAATGTTCATTGAAAGAAAAATTGGCCGAACTAGCTGAAGAAGTAGTGGAATATATTGTTTTCCATTACGTATTCTTCTAGGTTAATTCTCAAGAAGACGATGTTCGCCACTCATCTGTATTTCAGACGTATACTTCTAAAGCTGCTCGTCGCAGATCCCCACTGAACCACGCTTGCAGGGTACTTCTCATTTCCGTTATCGTTTCTACTTAGGTCAAGGAAAGTCTGGCTTCGCTAGAGTTGCTCCCCGTTTCGGCCCAAAAGGCGCGTTGGGAGAGGCTGATGACCAAAAATGTTAATACGATACCACAGAAGCCTATAAACAAAGTCAGTAGTTGGAAATTACCGTATGATTTCATTACGTCCATTTTTTCATAATGCACCATTCCCTTCCACTACTGGTAAGGCGTTTAACGTCCGTACACAGAATACGTAAGTGTTTCTCACGGTGGCTAAAAATCATTTATGATTTTACGTATTGTCCCTCTTTACAACAAACCTCAAGAGACTACCGAATGACACAAATTGTCAGAGTTGTTAGGGTTGTTCACAGCTTTGAATGAAATACGTAACTACGTAGTAACGTCCTTTACAAAACTGAACTGTATATATTGGAACAAAGTGCATAATTCAGACGATGTGAATGACTGACTAGTCAGTGCACAGCAGTTTTAGGCGTGTAATTATATAGGTTGCCTCATACGTTTTCGGCTATTTATCGAACCCATAGGCTACGACCAGGTGGCTATATATCCAACAGCATGTCTTGGCAATCAACACAAACGTCCTATCCTGAATTAATATGTGATAGTGCTTTCGTCCGCTACGTGGACATAACGGACTGTCGCCAAAGACCGTTCGATCCATTAAAAGGTTAACACCTGCCTGATTATGAACGGCGTTCCACCCTTTTGGGCTTCTCGACATTACTTCACCCTCTCTTTTCGGTCACAGAAATTTAATTGGGGTAGGTGAAAAAACATGCTGAAACTAAAAAGCTACAAAACCTCACACATTTGCATGGATAAATTGCGAAAGTTCCACTTAGTTTCTGTACTATATGTATCCCAAATCGATAACGGGTTCCCTCTTCATTTGTCGAACACGCACAGCAGTGAGTACGTCCCGTTCAGACGGTTTTACACAGTTTGCGTGCTCAAGTGGCTGTGTCGTTGGCACGATATCGTATGTACATATCTTTTTCTCTAATCTGGAGTGGTTTCTCTGATTATGTTTTGTTTAGCACATCCCTCTTCGTGACCATCTCCTGACACTTGGAAGCCGGCAGTTTAGACCACTCAAAAGCCAGTCTCCCCTGAGGACTCCCTTCGTAAATGTGGGTGTCGTGTACCGCGAGTGCATTTCCGTAATTCTCGTCCAATGATGTGTGCGCATCTAACTGTCGGTAGAGTGTTCCACTTTTCCTTACCAGTATCTGGGCCAATCTGTATTCTGCTAGTATCTTTGTTTTTCCAATTTCTGAGACCCTCCAACAATTAAATCGGCAAATTCAGTTTGTTAGAGCTGGATGAGCGATGAACACCACCATTAGAAAACAAGGGGAAAGCTATGGACTTGATTTCGATTTTACATTTCTGTTGTCAAGGGAGTCCGTTGCTCAATGCAAGATTTCTTCAGGAATATTGTATGCTTCGGGTTTGTGTTGATTAATCTTAGACAATCCATAGAGGATATCTGCGACGAGACCGCTGTGTTCTACATCTGCTAAGCTGGGCACGTTTGGTTGGTTAGAAAAAAAAGTCATGCTGTGTAGGCCCGGACAAAGTAATTTGATAAATATGCTTAGAAGTGCCACACGTTAGGTAGTTTTCCTATATTTTGCTTAAACTACTAGTATGACTGATTTGCCTATGACTGGCTGTAATGTGGATAGCCCACATTGAGGTAGTACGGCCGTTGCTTCAACTCGTGTTTTAAGAATGGCGTCACTGCTACTTATACGCACGTAGGTGATGCGAAATGTCGTCATGCATCTTGGCTCTGGATAAAAGATTTCGAGCATCGCACTCGTTAAACTTGGCTATCAGACAGTTGCCGAAAGTTTCATCTAATTTGAGAGTTGAAACCGGTAGTTTGGCGCTGCACACCTCTGTTCCCCGGGCGACTCGAACCTGTGGTTTGTGACGAAGTGGCTCCACGTAGTTGATAAAGATAGTACGGAAGACTTAGTTCCCACTTGTCCGTTAAAGGTTTTCGGTGTATACGCCGTGATTTTGCTGTTGGTTTTCTCGCTTTCGCTTGTTATGTGGAATGCGAAAGACTTCTACGTCCCACGTTCGTATTTTGTACATAAACGGAACCGTTTGTCAAGAAGACAACCATGTATTTGCATAAGCGGGAGGGAAGGAAATCTGCACTGTAGAGAATGAAGGGCATAAAGCATGGACATTTCATTGAAAATCCCGGTAACGTGTCTGTGGGGTTTGCTTCAAGGCGGTTTATTGCTTTAGTTCTGAAATTCTTCACATTCAACCTGTTAGACTTTCCGAACGAAGAGCTTCATGACCGTTTGTTGAAATCGAGAACTATTATCCAACAGTCTGTAGTCACTTGATGACCGTTAATCTAATAGTGGATGTTCGTGACGGCTGGGCCAGGTGTTAATGAAATAGGTTATGATTGATGCTGCACGGTTTACTGAAATGTCGTAGTTTGCCATTAAACCATCACCATCAAGGAAGTCGAGAATCTGTTCGCTAAACCCAAATGCGAGTTGATTGTCTAGCCTACTTCGGATGCATTGGATACGTGTATAATGAGGGGAGGTACCGTGGAAGATTACCCAGGTTGACAACAGTGGTTTCTTGTACCAGGTGTTATCTGAGAGCAAACAGTATGCGTGAAGTATTTAATGCATATATAGTACTAATTCTAGCCACAATGCATTCTCCTGCTTGAGTAGCAAAATTCCCGGATTGTTTTATGTCAGCCGTTAATCATGCTTTAAGGGCACTGTCATGGGAATGGGTGCCAGCAACTATCACTTTTTTGATAGGTTGTTGAGTAGGTTCAGCCAGTTCACAGACGCATTTGTAGGTAAATTCTCCGCTTATCCGAGATAAACAGATTGTCGCACGAACAAGCTGAGAGATGCTCATTAGATTGACGGAGGTTGCTGAATGACCAGCTTGTAATAACTGTCTGTGTGTTGTTGCCAAACTCCACAGCTGAGATCTACGCAAACGTAACCGATTGACTACCACGTGTACCCTCTAGACGGTTTATTGTGTTTAGAAAGACTGCTGGTTTGCTGCCACGAACATTTAATAATCCCGGTGTGGCAGTTAAACATAGGCATCCGTCCGTTATGTATTCTCCTTGGGGATGACAATTTGTCGATGAAGCAGGCCGTAACTTTACCGTTTTAGATACGGGTTCGTACCGATAAGATGTCACTTTCCGTCCACATGTTTTTTCCACACATTACCCTCCAAATTTCCGCCTATTTGACGTGGCACTTTTGGTGACGTATGTAGTTTCTATCGTATTAAGTATATTTGGGTAAAAGTTGCTCATAATTAAGGGGAAATGTCATTCAAAGTCAGCGCAATCTTTCAGCTGGCTTACTGTCTTTAATGAATATCCAGTGAATCGGTTGTTGGGTTTAGACATCATTTCTGCGCATACTTGACGTTAAGTGATTGTTGGCTTCACGTCAGTTAAAACAGTGATCCATTATCATGAAAGGTTCGTGAACCGTGTAGCGTCCTGGTGACGATTTATTGAAGCATGACAAAACTCCTGGTCCGCATTTCCGCCCTCTTTTTTAGGATAGCGGGAAGAGGTTTTTAGAATTGACCAAAATCCTCCAGACGATTTAGGAAACTGAACAGGTGCCTCGTGATTTGGTGCATATTAACAGTAATTTCTGTTTATAAAAGGGAGGCCCGAAGTTTATATGACAACTACAAAGATATCAGTCCAGTGTCTGTTGCGTCCATGTTACTCACTGGCCTTTCATTAAGTCGCCTCTCTAAGCCCAAAGAAAGTCAGGCACATGAAGAGCAGACAGAATTCCGATCCGGTCGAGAGTGTGTTGATCACATTTTTATCCTGCGACGGGTCTTGGATCACTGGCACTCCTATGGACAGCCGACGGCCGTGGTCTGTTTAGACCTAAAGGCTGCTTTCCATTTAGTTGCTCGTAACGTTATCTAAAGCTGTCGTCTTCGCAGGGAAGTATCTGAATCTGTTGAGGTCGTTGTATGCTCATTATACAAGCACGGTGAGAGTTTATGGGTAACTGTCTCAAACGCTGATCATTTCTAGTGGTGTTCGTCAGAGGTATCCGATTCCCCCTTCCTGTTCAATTTTGTCATAGACGAAATTTTGGAAAGTGCGTTCGAGGAGTTCAGTGAACTTGATGTTGAGCTTCTTCCTGGAGTTAGGTTGACCTGGATGACATTGTCTTAGCCCCTCTACCGAAAACATGCAGGTCATGCTGGACAAGGTGAGTGACCTGGCTGGTTTGTATGGGAAGCAAAGTGAGTAGATGTCACCTGCCTGGCTGGGGGCTACGTGATCACTCAAATCGCTGATTAGAAAGGTCATTCGAGATAACGGTGTGCCGTAATCAGTGGCGTACCTGCATCCATACCATTCCTGGTTTTCCCGCCTAGTTTTTCTCTTATTAATTTTTAATCACCTTAGTAACGTTTTCTTTGGAGATATTCCGTCACTGTTGTGATGAACAGCGGTCACAGCCACAGTACCTTCTGATCAGTCTCTTGATTGTAGTGATGGTGGTGGCGCACAAAGACTCTCGTTCCTTAAAGTCAAGCCTCGGAAGTATTGTTCAGCGAAAGTTGTACGTGGGCCTATCTTTCGCTCAGTTTTGACCGTCTGGTGATTAATTGATTTCTTAGTAGAAAAACAGGCTTTATCCTCCGTTTCCTAATAGTTACCTTTCCTTTTTATCCCGTTGTATACAGATGTTATTCGTCTTTGGTCGGTAACACTTTTGAACTAGTTGTTAAGCAAGTGGTGTCATTTTGTGCATGTAGCATGAACAGTGTCATACACCTTTTTAATTCGGAGAAGAATCCTTCTATTCGATGATGACGTTCTTATGGAGATTTTTTGTCAACGGTTCTTGTTTAGGGTTGCATGAACGAAGATATCAGAGGCGCCCATTTACTTCAGTGTGAACATGATATGGTTGATTGCGATGGAAGTTATCTGCGGACCTGCCTTCAACGCTATGAATTTGGCTTGTTCCGGAATAAGAAAAGCCTTACTATGAACTGTGTTGTTAATTTACTCTAAAAGCACTCGGGATATGGTGCGAATAATGTGTAGGCATTTCGACCGCATGCGTGAACAGCGTCATGCGAGTGTGGGAATTTTTACGAAAGCCTGAATCTTTTTCATTTCTGTTTCGTGGCACCTTCTCTTACTTGCAGCTCAGTGTATGCTGTGTGGAAAACAGTTCTTCCTTCAAAGGAAGGGGGTCAACAGATTACAACCACAGTCAGCCTCCGTAACCCTGGTCAAATCTTCGCCATATTCTGCCATCCTATCACTTACAGTAATCTTGACGTTTATATACGTATGAATTGACTTCTTTGGTGGTCTGATGGATTGTCTTTTTTGAGCATGCTGCTTCATTAATTGCGTTGAGGGATATGAGGCTAGTACTTCGAAAGTAATGTACCTCTTTGGTTGTTGTGAATAGTGACAGAGTTGGTACATCGAGTTGATGTGTTCGATTGTTCCAATTTGTTGGCATTTAGTGTGCAAACTTTTCGTTGTCAAACGAGCTGACATCAATGCGTAGGGGCTTGAGTGTATGAGGCTGGACCAACCTCCGTTCAGGCCTATACAGTCTGTCCTCTACGCACTGGTGATGTCACCTTGTTTGGTAACGAAACGTTTGTTGTCTTAGTGTCATGCTCGTCAAGCAGCCGAATACTTAAGGCAGTGCATCTCTTTTTGTCTTCGCGAACAGGTACTCTGCGCCGAGAGCTCTATTGTCATTATAATCACAAATTTTGAGCCACGTCTGTGGATGCTGTGGCTCAGCTGTCGTTGATTCTGACGATAATCGATGAAGTAGCTGATTATTAAATGAGTGCAAATGTTTAAGGAAAAAAGACTAGACAGAAAAATAACGGAGATTCATGAGGAAGAATCAACGGCTTTAGATCTGTATGTTCACTACTGACTGCTACACACTGCCGTGTCCGAGAGCGTTTTCAGCTAGCGATATAGATGGTCGCAAACGCCGTACTTGGTGGTGATGGAAGACTGGAAGCCCGTTTAGCCGACTTTATTTACCTTACGAATGTAGTAGCGCATAAAACGATGAAACCTGACATAATAATGGGGATTGCAATAACAATTAACTGCCTAATTGCATAATTCAACTGAGTGTCGACAGTATTCGCTTTACTTGACTCCATTCGTTCCACTGTCCTCTAAGGTCCCCAGCTAGACGTCTAGAGGCTGCCAGTGTCAGAGGCGAACATGATCTATACTTCCTAACTTACTGGTGATTGCTCACTCGACGCCGCAATCGATTCTGGAGTATACTTTACTTGTTGCTGGTACTCACCCGCTATCAATTTTCACGCGAAGGTCTTCTTATACCATCTTTTAGTAAGACGTTTCGGGGCTCGATCTTTTCTCGTTCTGAGCAGCTCGACCCTCTCTGGCACATTTAATGCATGACAAGCAAGAGATGTAAGTATCTTGTCATGCGGCAGCTAAAGGCAACGCTTGTCTAACCCGTTTGACTTCGTTTGACTGTTTATGTACTTTGTGTTTGGTTTATTTCTGTTTAACGTATTCGGTTCTGCAAATTTTATGTATGTTAAGGTTTTTTCCCTTTGAAAATTGTATTTCTGTCTCCGTTTTCTTGTGCTCGTTTATGATTATTGTTCGTAATAGCCTACGGTCACACAGGATTGTCGTCTGGAGCCGATGAATCCAGCAATCACTGTTCGTAATGTGTGTCAACCTCCTTCAGTGAAACAACATCCTCTCGATGGGGTGCGCAGCTGTGTTAATCAGGGAGAAAGAGAACGCTTAGAAAGACAAGCTGAGTTGGAACAGTTACGGAGAAAACAGCCTGTTCAGTCGTCCCTCGAATGCGTGTCAAAAGTTATAACCAACACATTACCTTCAGTTCGTCCCTCCTCCCCCGTGGCAGATAATTCTCAAGTAAGCGGTTCAGTTCCCTACCTACCGGTACACACTGACGCCAGTAAACATTTTAGGCTGACGACAAGAATTTTGCCTGCCTTTCAAAGACGTGAACAGTTAATTACAATTACCACTGACCATTCTATCACCTCGTTTGATTTTCTTTCATATATATCGCTCTTCCCACACTAGGTGAATGAAGAGTACCGCCTTCCACCCCCGCCATCGCCGCCTTCACTTCCAAAGATTCCTGATGATGGTGATGCATCTTGTGAACAAGGGCAGTCTGAATGTTTGCCAAATAAGAATGCACCTCACGAGGACATCATAACCAAAGTATGTTGGATTAATTTTTTGAGCATGCAATGGCCATTTGCGCATGTTTGAACGTTAGATCTTTTTTTACTGATAGGTAGCCGGAGTTTTGGTTGATGGAAATCGAACGCCACACGAGGCTAATCACAGCTCTCGCATTTAGACATCCAACACGTTCGTCTCTAGAATAGGCGCTAAACTCGGGTTTCATTCTTAGTAAAGCTTGTTAGTAATGCATATCCTGGTCGTCATCACTGTATGAACTTCGCACACGTTGTCGTGAGGCGGCTGTTGATCACCACCATCATTGACAGCAATACATCAGTGGTTCTCGCTGATGCTTAACTGTCACTGTACAGTTGGCTTCACATTAAGTACGACCATTGATGATTGTTTCGTTTGTTTCATTCGTTGTAACTTCAGATGCTCTGATTGTGAATAGTGTTATATCGATACTTCAAATAAGGTGGGTTGTCTGTGTACTTTTTTCGCAGTTGGATACCCCAATAGAATCGACAGTTAGCCAACCCCTGCTGGAATCAGAATTTTGTGACTACGGATTGTCAGTAACAGAGAACGATGCCTCGGGAACGTATGGTTAGTGCCACTTTTTGACAGCAATGAATTATACTGTTTTCTGCTTTTTCACGGATTGTACAATAATTTTTATCCGCTATCTCTTTTGACTTTTTGTTGAGTCATTCCGGTTGCTCATCTTTTACCACTTCCCCTGAGGCGTTAATTTCGTGGGATAATATTTCCCCTTTTCTTACTCTTTCGGGATACGCTTTGCAACTTCAAACTGCAGTTTTGTCCCACTGTTATGATAGCAACGTCGGTCTTAAACTGGTCCATAACCTTCTTGAGATTAACCGATTTGCGTCTTGAATGATAAGAATATGAAAAATGAGATCGCGACCCTTATTTTTAGACTAAGTCTGAATGGTTATGTCGTGTGTCTGGAATGTTAACCCACGGTTTACATCGACATGCGCTCCTAGCCGAGCCCCCCTCTACTTGCTGACATAACGTACAAGGTGGCTAGCTGGTAATTTGACGAGAGGGAACATAAACGTAATATCTGAGAGGGCTCGATGGTTGATGACGTTCGCTCCTCTGATTCGTGGTCGACCTCGTCTTTGGAAGCTACTCGTGGCGTGACTGTCGTTTGCCAGAGTTCTCTGTGAAGTAATGACAGTTACTAAAGCGAGGTATGAAGCACCGCAGACGCGGCGTTAGTCTAACCTTCAAGGTGTAAGAATCCTTATGTTAAATGCTTGAGTTTAGATATAGGGGTTTGCTGAATTAACCTCCATCCCCTCCTACTTCACTTTCAAACTGGGGCTCACTTTTCTCATGACCGTTCGTCATGTAATGTTGGTAATAATGATGTTACCAGCTGCATTTCAAATTGTTGACAAATTTATGTACTGGACCGACTGTGTGCGCTTCGTTTCTTGTTTTTCTACTGTAGGTTGATGCTAACTTATTCGACGGTGATGTACTCGATACCTGTATAAAGCTATTAGCCTAGGGAGGCTTTGTTGGGAACCTTTATAATTTTTATATTGCAAGGGAATTGTGTACAACAGTCTTAAAAAGTGGCAGTAAATCAAAAGTTCCGTTAGTGGGTAGTAATAATGTGTTTATGTTCTTTACCCCTAATTACATAAACATTTTTGTTCCCCATGGATAGTCACGACATCTGGTCTTATGAGCAGTGTGATTGCTTTTGTATAATCATGGTTCCTCCAGCTATACTGTTGTAAACAATTGAGCTCAGTCGTGCATAACAGCGATTTTGCGTGAAAGGCAGAGGAGTGATGGACCCGTACAATAGTCCTTATTCAACTGACAATTAGCTAATGTGAGCCGAAATAGGAAGCGTAGAGTGATTAATAACTCAAAGATGGAATAAATGCAACAAAATATATCACCTGCTAATCGCTCACGAAGTTTCATCGATGTGCTGTATATACCATAAAGGCAATCTGTCTTAGACAGTGTTTTGTGTAACATGTTGCCAGGAGTAGCTTTACTCGCCAAGGAGAATAAAGGACATATTTTCTGACGGCACTGGTTGAGTAGGAAAATTGACCTTTCTGTTAGCTTTGGGTGACACACGTGTTACTGAATTTTGTCAATATTTCCTGTCATTAACATTGTTGACAGCCTTGTGGATCCCGTGTTTACCAACCAAAAAATAGTATTTCCTCTTCTGCATGCGGCCCTTTATCATCCTACAGCCTTTTGGTCGATAGTTGTGTACGCTTTTCACTGTCTGAATGTAGCTAGTTTTTTTTCTACACTTCGATCAGTTTGTCGGGCGGCCGTTTATGTTTAACGAGCGATACAATCCATCGTAGTTTGTTTTGCTCCCAGTTGCTTATAGTGTTAACATTCTATTCAGATTGAGTAATGGATGCTCTTGTTTTTGGCCAGCTAAATCACATTCTTATTATTCGAGACCGAAATTTGGTGCCAAACGCGCCCACTCATATTCCAAAACAGAAAATGATGCACTCCCTCGTCAGCGTTCTGTTACTTTCGAAGCACCCCCAGGCACTGCGCCTGGTGATACTACATCTGAGGCCACTGTGGACAGTGATGTAGATTCTGCTAGTTGTGGAATGCGTTTCTCGGAACGACCGGACACACACGCATCGAAAACTGTAAAACATATTTCATCTTCGGAAGGTGATTCGCCTATCTCCGAACATTTTGGGTCCAGTGAGAATGGTGAAGGTGAGCCATTGTTGTTATGCATTCAAGATTTGTTTGTCAGCTGAAAGCTCGTGCCTCATGGTATCACGTGTTTCAAGAAACCGCTCATTAATGACTGCAACTAAGTTATGTCTGCTTGGTAACCTGCCATGTTATTCTCGCTTTCGATCAATTGTTTATCTTACGTTGATTGGTGTAAGTTGTACAATCAAGAGTGGCCGTACAGCTGTACACAGTTTATTGCTAAAAGCTTATCTAAATGGAATCTAGTGATACTAGTTTACTAATGACTAGTTCGGCAGATTTCATGATTTCAATGAGACTTAAGGCTTCAATTGGATTCTAAGCAGCACCAGATGCAGCATTCCTATCTCTGATGTCTAGTTGGTGTAGCCGCGTCTACTATATTGTGTAAATAAATTCTTAACTAATGTCCCACCGACCATTGTCACACTAGGTATATATGGATTCACTACTTCGCTGTTTTATGGGTTATGGCTAGCTCATAAATTTGAGGACAGTCACACTTTTTTGATACGATCGGTATAGTGACAAAATAACCACTTGATGTTTTTTGTCCTATAATCCCTGAGTTTAAAAAACGTCTTGAAACTGATTCGATAATATCGTAGAACCATCTCGATACTGTCGGTCTTAACACTGTACGCGACAAGCAGGAGACGCTTAAAAGTTGCCCACACTTTGTTGTTGACAGACAGTGATGCCGATCTTTCTGAATTGTTGGATGTTGCTCTGGAAGAAGCTGCTGCTGAACCCACCTTAAATTTGGCTGATAAAGAGAATCGAGACCTTTCAACCGCCAGCAACGAGGTCAGACTGTCTTCCGAAAGTTATGATCTGGACGATGTCTGCTCTGACCCTGAATTTCCTCTGCATGCTGATGCAGATTGCGCTGAGCGTGTGCGACGCAGCCGAAGTGGTTCTCTTGGCCGACGAAACAGCCGAGCCGGGGATTGTAACAGGACTTTCTCAGCCTCACGCAGACACCAGCAAGGTGGAACGGTCGTAGACGCTTTACTAGACGACAGTCGTGTAACTCCTACCAAGTTGGTATCTAGGATATGCTTCGGAGAACATGGTAGACTAGCTTCTCCAAGTGAGTTCTGCTTTTGAATATCTTAATTGACACATTTCAACAGGGTTGTTTGTTCTTCATAGATGCTATCTTACTCCCGCTTTCAGTTAAGTTACGTGTTTATACTGTTGAACATTTACGTTTGTATGCTGGGGTTTGTGTGAATAATATACCGTCTCTCTTCCATTTGTCTCTTAATTAGGGTTGCTCTTTTTCCTGGCGTTGTATGACAATTAAACGTCAGTAACGATCACTAGAGTAATGTTCTCCCCATGCTGATCTCCTCTCTTGGGATCATTTCCCTATAGCGAGCATTTTTGTGAGAAGCCGTGCTTGTTTAATGTAATATTTTCGACGGCTGGTCTTGTAATGTGTAACCCCGTACAACGACAAACACCTTCCTTCGTGTTGCATAAAGCTTTGTGCCCTGGTGGCGCATTGCTAGTCGATGACCATAGCTGTCGAGAGACTGTGATTAAGGAAGATTGCAGAGCCCCAGTTCTCTCTCAGGAGAAGTCAGCATGGCACACGAAGTACGAGGGACTTTCAGTCTGATGCGAGCTGATAATCAAATCTCCGTAGGAGAAAATATGTTAACGTTTGTATATAGTACCTTATTCTTGTCTAATGCGAGGTCAATGGCACAATCATCACCATAGTCGCCTCGCAATAGCGTGACCGCAGTTTAAATCTCAACAGTGGTGATATGCACTACTGACGGGCTCTAACACGAGTGAAACTCGAGTACGATGCTTTTTTCAAAATGGGCTGATCGGGTTTCTGTGGAGTCTATGGACGCACGAACGAACTTGGGGAAGGGGCGTAATAACTGAGAGAGGAGACGTGGATGACAAACTTGGAATGATGGCCATTCTCAGCCCCGTAGATTTAAATTGCCTTTCGGGACGTGGCGGACGCTTCACCACGGATTGCGCGTATGTAAGCATCGCTGTGGGATGCACGGCCCTTTTCTATTGTGCTATGATTGAAACCCCTTTGACCAAATCCCTCTTTGAATCTCTCGGAGAATGCTTAGCTGTTTTTCACCTTCCGAAAATGTCTAGGATCCATTATGCAGAAGCTAGATTCAACAAAACCACTCGAGGAACACGCTAGAGGAGCCAACCGGGTACAACAGACCATTCCGGCTTCCTGTGGGATGTAGGCATTAAAGGCATGATAGACGACAAAGGATTATCTCCTTTGTTTTAGTCACTTTCATCCGGTCCTCGAGATTTCAAAGGTGATGGGAGTTGATTTACTCTGTTGAAGAATTCAGGGACATAGGAGACAAACTCTTGAGGACTTTTGGCTTCACCTGAAGCTTAAGGTCCGACTTGATGTGCTCTAGTTTTAGCCACTTAACGGCGCTTCCCTCGTTCTTGTGAAGTCGAGTGAGATGCCTGTTACATTGGCATGCACGAATTTCAAGCCAAGTGTTTTTTCGAACATTGTCCCGCTGTTTAGCTTCCAAGCTAACCTAACGAAGTGGGCAAGTAACATTTTAGAGGCCCTGGGGCGCAGTTTGCTCGTGGAAACCAAGTTTAGTAGGTCTGGAAGGAAGTATTCACTTAAAACGGACTTGGCCTGGTCGCTTAGAGAGGGTCTAGTTGGTCACTGTCTCCATGAGACTACTCTTCTCTCACGGACAGTTCGGTTTTTTGTGGTTTACTGCAGCCTTCCCTGTCTGTGCCGTAGACAGCGCCATTGCTTTTCCTGCTGCGGCAGTTCCAGGAAGGGCGAAAGCTACAAACGCGTTCAAGGAGGCTAGTTTTGTCTTCATGTATCACAGTGCACGTTGAGCTTCCTTCAATTCCTTCATCGTAGAGGATATTTGTGCAGGATTTGCACCTACGTGGGCTCTGTAGGCAATCTCTTGCGTCTTTGGATTCATAACAGCTATTGCTGTATCAGTTACGCGGACAGGCGTGCTCCGCCTGTTTCAAAGCAGACAATTCATGCAATTCATGGAGAGGTGAGCATATCATACTGGTTCTTGAAACAAGTACACTTGGAATAGTACGAGCGAAGGGACGTTTGACACTGCTTGCTGCTCTGAACCGTCATTCGGCATCTAAAACGATCACCCACACTACAGATTTGTGATTTGCTAACTGTTAGATCTGACGCGTCTTTGAAACAGATACGCGGAGAAATGGCAGTGATAACCCACGCAACAGTTGGGACAAAGAAAACGTCAATCACTAACGGTTAACGATAACTTTATATAAAAATTGGTGCCCAGATCTTATAAAGTAGCTTCGCAATGACAGCGCAGAAAATTAAATCAAATTCCGAATCACCCATGCAATAGAATCCTTATATTTTATTTAAAACGTCCAACGTAGTCTCATCAACTGTCACTAACTACATCATACACATTTTCTAGTTTCCGAGTCTCAACGTCGCATTGATCGTCTTGCGGAGCTACCGAAACTTCTTCAAGCAGAGCGCAACGTTATCTTGCAGGCCAGTTCAGCTCTGCACCATTGCACTGCGTACTCATTGTCCGCCGGATCCGACAAAGGTGGTCCCCATCCTACACCGAAGCGATCGCGCCTCGGTGCAAGCACCGGACCGTCGGTAGGATCGGGTAATCTATTCGGCCCCGGTTCTATGCCTTTTATCGAAGCAAATAGAATGCTGGTTATTGCATGTAAGCACTCATATTTTCAAGCAAACTCTCTAACCCCACCTCATTTTTTCCTGTCCAAACCAAAACGGTCTCCTCCTGTTCTCATTCCAGGTCAACGTCGTCAGGTTTTGATGGAAGAGTTGGCCTTGCTACACCGTGGCTCACCGGTACTAATCCCACCCGGACGTGGCGACCCTATCCGTGCGCGACTCAGACTGAGCGCGGTGCGTCTCGGTCTGAAACAGTTCAATAAATCCGGTGACCCTACCAGTGGTGGTGGGGGGTTCGTGGTTCTAGATTCGACCAAACCTGAGTTATTTGTAAAATGTGGTGGTCTGCCTCCATCGGCAACACAGTATCATTTATTAGCTATCCTCAAGTACGTGTGTAGTTGTTTGTTTTATGTGTGTAACGTTGAAATTTTTGAGTAGCAGCCTTATCAACCTGTCTTTTCACTCAAGTTTTTGTACGTTGTAATGCGAGATCGTTTGTTGCCACTAAATTTGTGAATGCTTGTCTGGGATTGAATGAGTTACACAACTGAAATCTGCAGGGCGGACGGTCGCAATCTTTCTTTACACGTCAAAAGACTGTTACTGCATTGTTCTCGTACAAACTCGCCGCACTTTTACGTACATGCACTCGAGAAATAACTACTTGCCCAAAGTGAATAAAACTGTTTTTGTTTGTTGCAATAGTATCTCGGCAACCTTCGTTCACGCGATGTCTGACAAATACTGGTCATTCATCCACACCGTTTCTCATCCGCCTGTTTGCAAGACCTTCAGTTGTTCGCACTGTTCGACCGAATTCCACCAAGTTTAGCACGCTGGCCAATAAAAGTGAACTATTTGATGATCGATTGAGATGCGGGGGTCTGATTGTTGAATCACCATATTGGCTACTGTTAAGCAGCAGCGGATTTTTATTGATGTAAGCTGAACATCACACAACTGATTGCAGCTGTAACATTCCTGTAGACTTTTTGGTCAACCCGTTTTGAAAGGGGTGCTATATACGAGTTTCGTTCATGTTAGAGCCCGTCATTAGTGCGTATCCTCACCATTATCGGGGTTTGAACTACGGCCATGATTTCACAGTGCAACTATGGTGACTGCTACGTCATCGACCTCGCGTTAGATAGGACTGAATTATCACATGGAAACGCTCAGCCATATCTGTTTTTGAGGTGTGCTCATTCTGCCCGACCCTGTAAGTGTCCTGTTATCTCCACTGGGTGATCTCATGACTAGCAGTACTATCCAACGGGGAACCACGAGTTGGCTGAAAAGCCTATGGGAATGGGAATGGTACAATCGACTGTGTTGTTTAACTCCACTCACCATTCCACCTCAATAAATTGGACGGACTAATACGCATGTGAAGGTTCTAGAGTAACTGATTGGTGACACAGCAACACTCTTGTGGTATAAGGCAATGGTGGTTAACTCATGAATGGGTTGATCTGGTTAACTGTAATCAGTGAGCATGCCATCAATAGTTACAGCTTCAAGGATGTCTGTCACAACGTTCTGTGATCAGGATGATCAGATATTTCTAGGTGATAATAGAGAAATCCATCGACGTAATCTTGTATGAACATTCAGTTTCTTCCGCGCTATTGGCCACATACTTTGACCGGTTCGAATGCCTGGCCTTATTCTAACGAAGTCTCTTCGATCCGACGTTGACTAATTGATTCTTAGAACTACGGAACCGAAAACACTTTCACTTCTGAGATTAATACTCGATAACCGCCAAGACGACCGTATTGTGAATTCTGTTAACAGCGTGAAAAGTAAACTCGATGCTCCCTTGGTCACCGACTGTGGACCAGCTGGTTGTAAATATGCGAAAATAGAAGCAGCGTACTTCTCAGGGAAAAAATATGGATTGACCCGTTTACTTTTTAGCCCAACCGTTTGCGATCTTTTTGATACTCTAAGCTAACCGAAACTACTCATATGGAACTCAACAAGTTGGGATTAACTAAAGGTCATCCAAGCGGTCGATAACCTGAAATGAATGTACATGCTTAAAACTATGCCTAACGGGATCATTATTACCATTCTCAGCAACATCCGTGAACCTGACTAAAAGGTACTATGGCTTGAGCCGCCGCTCATCTCAACAGTGAAGTGGAATATCCTAGAAGAAAACGTTAATAAGACGGTTAAAAATTAATAAAAGAAAACTAGGCAGAAAAACTAGCAGTGGTGTAGGTACAGGTACACCAGTGACTACGACACACCGCCATCTTGAATGACCATTCTAATCAGCAAATTGAGTGATCACGAGGACCCCAGTCATGCAGGTCACACCTACCCACTTTGCTCAGTGGAGCAGTCAGTCTTCATATTTCGTGATCACCTTGTTGCTTGACCACCATGTGGTTTCACCCAACTGTTGGTGGTCTCTGTATAAAATGCCCGTTACGGTAAACGATCAGCTGGTATACGGAGTACGTGACTCAATCATCGTAGGTCATGCACCGTGATTAGTTGACCAATTGATCGCGCACCCCGAGCGTTCCAGAATATGCACCGGCCAACCGCCGCATTGCTCACGCGATCAGTCCACTAAATGTGGACTATTTGGTGGAGACAACAATGGTTAAACACAGCAGGTCGGCTGACATCTTCGTTGTGAACAGTTCACTTTTTAGAACCACAGGGCAAAACATAACGTACGCAAGCATTATATACTCTTCCTTTCAGCGACAATGGAACGTTTTTTCGACGCCACAGATGACGCACGCTGGCAAAAGCCCCACTCTTGATCATCGTCATCATCATAGACAGCAATACATCAGTAGTTCTCACTGATGCTTAGCTGCAACAAAACCATGTAGAAGAAGAAACAAACCCTGTTTAGGAAGAGAGAAGTAAAAAGAGGGAGAACAGGGGACCTAGTCATTAAAAATAGCTACGTCTACATTCAAACGTACAACATCGAGGCGCCTACGTCTTGCAAACAAACGATCGAGCTATAAGTGAAAGTAAGGCGTCATCAGCAAGACAGCTTCCTTACGGCTTTCACTGCCCCGCGCCATTAAGTGTACTCACTTCACAGACAACTCGGACAAACAACGACAACATTCACGCCACTGAGCTCGGTTAGCCGCCATCTCACCTAGAGTTTCAAGCCATCGACTCTGCGAGTCGCGAGGGCTCCAGCCCGAGAGACGAACCCGATCTACAGTAGTCGGTCTCTTCGCAAACGGTTTCATTTGTCTACTCCAAGTCATCATCTGTCCACCTCGCACCTTACGCCAATCGGCCGCAGCGTTGGCAAACAGTGCTCGGTGTGGCAAGCGATTAGTTGGCATCCTTAGTACATGGCCTAACCATCTAAGTCTGTGCAAATGTAGTGACTGAGTAAAATAACTCGTTTGACAATCAGTGCCAAACACCCGCTTCCTAACCTCCTCGTTGCTTACTCGTTGGTGCCACCCGATACGAGCGATTGAACACAAACATCGGTGGTCAAACACCTGAAGACGGTTCACGTCTTCTACCTTGAGTGGCCAGGTTTCGCTGCCGTAAATAATACAGCCCTCATTGTTGTCTGATATACACGACCCTTAAGCTTCATAGAGATACCTCTCTGTCGCCATAAGTGCCTCAGATTAGTAAACACCGCCTTAGCCCTAGAAATACGCGCCTCTATTTCATTCCCTACACCGTCGCCGCCGCTGATGCAGCTTCCCAGATATACAGACCGGTCAACAACTTCCATGACTTCATTATCTAAAATCAAATCTACGTAATTACAGCAATCTTGCAGAAGTACTTTGCATCTTCAGGCTGCAAAGCTTATTCCGAAGTACTTAGCAGAACGCGAAATTGCGTTCAGCGTTGCTTGTACCCCTTGAAAGTTGTCAAGTGGCAACACCTTATCGTCAGCATAATCAAGATCAGTCAGCCTTCCACCAGGTAAGAGGTCCACACTGGCATCATTTGAGTACCGCAGACAGTCCTCCATTATTTCGTCCATGACGAAATTGAACAAAGGTAGTGAAAGGGGACAGCCTTGACGAACGCCGCTCATGATGCTGAAACTGTCAGGCAGCTCACTGTAAACTCTAACCTGAGCCGATGTATGGGAGTAAAGCGCCGACAGTATGTTCACATACTTGGTCGGTATATCCCTGCGTTTAAGCGACTCTAAAAGTGTGGATCGATCCACCGAATCGAACGCACCTTTATAATCGAGAAATATGGTAATTGTTGGCCGGCGGTATACGTGAAGCTGCTCCAAAATTTGACGAAGAGTAAAAATATGATCTGTACATCCCCGCCCAGGATGAAACCCTGCATGTTCATCTCTAATGTTTAACTCCCGAACTGTAGTGAGTCCACGAAGTATAACGGAGACCAAAACTCTAGAAATGACTGGGGTCAAACTAATTCCCCTATAGTTTTCGCAAGAGCTCCTGATACCTTCCTTGAATATAAGAACTATTATCGCGTGACCCCAGCACGGACGGATGGTCTTGAAGTAGCAGTTTGCACTTTGAAGGTGCGAAGCGCATTCCATATAAACTAGCCTGATTACTAACTTTGTCCAGTATGGTCTACATGTCTTCGGATGAGGTGCTTACTAAGACAGTGTCATCTGCATACTCCAGATCGGTCAATCTAGCGCCAGGAAGAAGCTCAACACCAAGTTCACTGGACTTCTCAAGCGCGCCTTCCAGATCGTTGTCCATGACAATTGAACAGGAAGGGGGAATTCGGATATCCTTGACGAACATCACTAGAAATGATCAGCGTCCGAAACAGTTACCCATAAACTCTCACCGTGCTTGTAGAATGGGTATACAATGATCTCAGCAGAGTCACATAATTCCCTGTGAAGAAGACAGATCCAAAGAACGTTTCGAGCAATTAAATGGAAAGCAGCCTTTAGGTCTAAACAGACCATGACAGTCAGCTGCTTATAAAAGTGACAGTGATCCAATACCCGTCGCAGGGAAAAGTGTCATCAACTCACCTCCGATCAGATCGGCATCCCGCTTGTTCTTCGCATGTTTGACTTCCTTTGGGTTCAGAGGGGCGACCTAATGAAAGGTCAGTTAATAACATGAACGCAACTAACACTAAACTGATGCTTCTGTGATTTTTACATAGACTTCGGGCTTTTTTTTCTGAAAACTGGAATTACTGTTAATGTGCACCAAATCGCGATGTACCTGTTCAGTTTCCCAAATCTGTTAGAGGATTTTCGTCAATTCTGATGTCAACTTCTCAAGGAAAATAGAGGTCTAATTGAGGAACCTAACGGAATGTGAGAAGCGTGTCTTTTTCCTGTCAGGTTTGGACGATACTGATCAATGCTGCCCGTTTCGTGTTAAAGTGTGTTGATTTCCACTACGTTGTTTTCAACTGGACACATGCTCCTTCATGTCGCAATCAGGGCGATATGAGAAATTCTTTAGAATTCCACCTGATCTGTTTTTCAGCTGTGTGTGCTTTCAAGTGCAATGAAGCATCATCTATTTAGGATGTAATAAAGACAGAGGGAGAGCTAGTAGCAGATAGTTGATTTCACAGAGTAGCTCCGAAAATCTTTGCTCTGGTGCATGATGACCAAACTACGCCATCTGGTAACAGGTGAGCAGTGCACTAATCATCTTTTGTTATTGTTATTGGGAGCTTACCTTCTCTACCCGAGCCACGTAGGGATACCAGTGATCCAAAAGTTCTTCCGCATATGGCGTTTACATCCGATTCATTAACTGGCCAAAGGTTAGTTGATAAAAGTAAGCAAGAAATGGTAACTTCACAACGATGTTCTGTGTGGTTACATGGGCCATTGCGCGAGACCATGCGTGCGTGTTTTCACAGTTTTTCTTGGGAATGGATGCGAAGTGATTCGATTACGATAGGATTCATGGAGAAGTTTCAGATTGAGGAAAGCTAAGTATTGCTTACACTTGTCTACGTTTACCCTTGATGGTTTGGAAGGTAAGTGGCAATCTTGGATGTTATCAAGGAGCCATATTGATATGGCTTATCTGTACCATAGTTACGGAACTTTATGTACAGTGTCAATTTGTCTGTTCTATTGGGAGCTTTTGAACAGTCCTAAAAAAGAGCATCAACTGGTTTGTTTTTGTCAACCACCTTTGTCCATTCTTCTCGAACGGTAGGACAAAGTTATATATGATATCACTGTTGCACTTACACTGAAACCACATACACTGCTTATATGCATTGACGTCATCCCGATGATTGATATCGATGTTTGTTGTATATGGACTGCCGGGTTGCTAATTCAAAACAGTCCCAACACTATGATAACTCGGAAGATGTGTGTAGATCAGTTAGACTTCTGTCCTTACCTTTGTTGTTGCATGCTGGCTTTAATTTCACCTTCTTAGGTAGTATCATCGCGTAAGCTTGTAGTATCGTTGACGAAGTGTGACATCTGGTACATTCGAAAATCCCCGTAATTTGTGGTGTTACAAAGATTTCCAGTTGTCTGTTAAAGAAATGGTTTGTAGTACCTCTGTGTGTTTTCGATCATGCTCTGTTTGAACTGTGATGTACGATCACATCTTGACTGAGACGTACTGGAACTACTGTGGACGATTTGTTATCATACTTCAGCTCAGATTAAAGTCTGCGGCATACTCGATACCAAGAGCAGCGTACTTCACGGCTGCCCATTTTTACCTATTTTTGTTGTAGGTGAAATACTGGTAAGTTGTGTGAAATTTTGGTTAATGTAAACCGAACATTGCTCAAAATTGACCACAGCTTTCGAATTCCTAAAGAATTCAGTCGGCTGCCTCCGAAACAAAGCACTGTACTCGTGTTTTGCTCTCATTCGATCAGCGTTAGAAGGCGCTGGCCGTCAGTCGAGGACTGCGACTGACGCATCGTTGGGTAAAAGCGTTACGATACGTCTGTGTTGCGGTCATTTGCGTTCTTGCAACGGTGATATTGTTAATTCTCTCGTATAAAAGCTCATTTTCGTCGTATTTTTTCAGAAATCTCATGCTTTTGTTTATTAATTAATTAGCCATTGTGACTGTCAGGGTGGACAGCAACGCTGAACCATAATCTCTATGGTATGGCACCAAGCCGTTTTGTGTTCATAACAGTGAGACCTTCACGAAAGTCATTGCTGCTCAGTCGTTAAATTTGTTTGTTTTTTGACTTTTGTGCTACAAGGTGTTTACATTTAAAGACATTTCTGTCAGGCTGCTTAAATCCAGATAAGAGCAGCCGCCGAAACCAGGCTCAGATTTGTGGAGAATGTGATTGCTAATCGGATGCCGTTACTACAGCTATAATGAACTGTAATTGATCTTAACAGCATGTCATTGTTTTTATCTGATTCCAGACTAATCTGTTCAACATCAAAACTCGTTCATTTTGTGCCTCAATTACATCAGTTTGTGCCTCCTTCTTATTCTCAAGGTGTCGTGGAGAGGGCCGTATGTATCATACCGAAATGGTCACTGTGGTTCATGCCAGTGATCTTCCTATTGGAACAGGACGGCCTGTTAGCTTTGTGGATCTGCCGGCAAAAATCGATGTTAGTTTCTACTTTTTGTGCGCACATATATCCCTCAGCTGCTTATCGTCTGTATTACTGAACACTTCTGGAGTGAATTCGTTTATTTTTTTGATTTTTCGGATGACGTAGCGGTTTAACATTTTTCATTCGATGTTACATTTCCTTCTCCATCACCCTTAGCACTTGTCTCATATGACCTCTATGGCATTGTTCATCCGTTAGGATAAGAGAACTACTGTTTAAGGCCACAAAACAAACTGATGAACCGTTGGTTGCATATCTTGGAGACCCTGAGAATTTTGGTTCCAAACGGCTTCCGGAATGACATCTCCTGAGTGGTCATCTGCTTGAACGGGCAATAACGGTATCTTGAGTGCTTTCAATCACTTAACATCATCCGAATAGTCCCTGAATAACGACTGGTTGGTCATTGGTTCTTATCGTAAGCAAGGGCTCATCGAACACCGTAGATAGTTAGATCAACGACTTGTCTGTCGGTTCCCGATGAACTGTTTTTCTCTGCTGCCCGTAGGTCAGGCCTTCTGGTCAATGTCTCGGAGTATGATCCATTGAGCTCGCGGTAGCTCGGTAGTAACGACATCGCACTACCAACCATACGCTTGTGGGATGCAACCCGGTTGTCACGACTGTTCCCTTCCGGGTTTGGGCAGTTCGGCTCGTGTGTCACTGTGTAACATGTGATGGTAGTTACGTTGCGGTTTAAAAACTGCAAACTGGTCTTAGCCTTCTTTGAAAAATTGTTACTTCTGTCCAACAACCGACTAATACATAGCCCACAGCCCAATAATGAACAGCATCAAGCAGTATACTTGCATTCAGTCTGATCTGAAATGTGTCTGAAATGTTCATGTGCAGATTTGCTTCGCTTTCATGTCACATATTCGGTCATAGGTCGCGAATGTGTCTATCCCGACAATATGTATCGTCAGCCTCATTGACAGCAGCATATTAGTGATCCGCATTGTTACCCAGCTGCCATGCTGTCGTGAAAAGGAACAGAAACCTCAGTTTAAAAATAAGAGAGCAGTGTTATTTCTAACAGAGTTTCCTAATCGCATCGTCACTTTCCCAGTTAACACCACTCAGTTTGTGCGATTGAGCGCAATTATTGGTAGTTAAAAGTGCATTGTTGACTTACGTCTCCTATTCTAAGCAGCCACGTTTCGTATCCGTTACATACGCGACCCGTAAACTTCAGTGAGATACTCTTCTGACCCCCGCAAATCACCCAAGTTGGTAAAGATCGCCGTAGCTTCGGAAACATGCTGATGCAATCCCCTCAGTACGCGAGCTGGCAGATATCTTCTAAAGCTTCATTATTCAAAATTAGCTTTACGTAACTAACTCTTGTAGGTGCAGTTCGAATCTTGTTCAGCGATGGTAAGCAATGTGAAACCAAATGCCATATACGCATCGAATGACTTCTGTTGCTTACCATCGACTTTGAGAGGTGGAAGTGTTCATCACTATTCTGTCTTCAAGCGTCGTTATATGCACGCAACTGTTTGCATTAAAAAGAGTCCGTAGTCGGGTTGGTGGCAACTTTTTTTATTGTTCTTCACTGTATCAGCCTTTTCGTTTGGTGCATATTTTATCAGGGTATGCGATCTAACGAATCGAAGATTGAGACCAACTTTACTCATCAGACGTTACCATCAGCAAGATCATAACGACAATTCAACTGTTTGAAGCAAATCCTAACTGTCTAAATGCTCCGGTCCTCAATTCCCGAAACTCTCAATCAAAGGTATAAAAAAGCACGATAAACAAATTGGTTCGTTACATCTAAAAATGTACTAAGTTACAAATGACCTTGAAAAATTAAAGGTCAGTTATCCATAAACCCTCCACGATATTTGGCTTATATAAGTATGTTTGAACAAATAGGGATCCTAAATCTGAATTCAAATTTGTGGCTAGGGTTTGTCTGTCATAATGTGACGTAAAAGAAAATAGTTCAAGAATGCCTAAACGACTGACTTAATAAGGCTACACGGTTAGATGGTGTCATTGCAAAAGGCTTGTTGGTAAATACTACTGATCAACAAAGTGATCTCGTGTTTAATCATTCTGAAAGTGGTTTCCACTGCGTAGTTGCATTGTTGTTGCTATCTCCAGTTGGATTTTCTTTCACATGAGAATAGCAACAGCTGACATCCGGTGATGAAGCAGTAATTTTCACTGCTTTACTTGAAAAAAAGTTAACAGTAACGTGGAAGCTGTCTTCCAGAGTGACATTTACTTTAATTTTGCCTCGTCATCTTTACCTCCATTCTTTTAGTTTGCTTCAAAGTTACATCACATCATCTCAGCGTTCGTCGCTTGTCTCAGACATGAACGGGTCAAGTTAGTTTTTATCCTTGTCATCATACTGTATAGTGTGTATACTAGTTTCGCTAAGGTAACTGATGGTATGCGAACAAAATGTGATTACGCAAGGCATTCTACAGGATACTTTTGTCTTTCCAAGATTACCCAATGTTTACAAAAAAGGTCAACTTTAATAACTGGTTTTTTGGGCGATAAATACCACAACCAAAGTTTGATTCTATACTAGTCAATGATTTTATGATCCAAATGCCTGCTTCTGATTACTTCTGTTTGATGAATTTGTTCTTGAAGCCACATCACTTTATGTAATAGATTTTTCGTCGTTTTTGAGTAGTTTGTATAATGCATCAGTGAGCAGCTGTTCAGTTGATTCTCTTATCATTCCTTCCGGGAAAGGACTGCACCAGTACCCGTGCAATCATCGGCTTAATACAGTCACCATTTTATCTACATAGCTGCGTCCCCAATCGAATTATCCGCTATGCGAACAGTTGTTCTTAGAATTAACCCGGAGCTTAATCCTGACCACCGTTTCATTGGAAGCGAACAAGGTCAGACAATTACCTTCGGTTTGCTATCCTAATGTAATTGACCGAAACATGTTTGTCCGTTTCAGATCGTACCGCTGAGACCAGATTTTGTAATTACTTTGGAGGTCTACTGCATGCGCGTCGGATCCGAGAACCCTATGAATGGGCAAGGTTTCAGCTCACCTCAACCCATAGGCACACGATCTGGTTCTGATGTCACTCCTCGCGGTTCGGCCACTCCCAATCCCAAACATGCAACCGGGCTAACTCCATGTACTCCGCTCTTGACCTCTGTCTCACTCCGATCAAAGGCAGCACGACTACAAACTGGCGGATATGGGGCGGCTCGGGAGCACGCTTTGAATGCATTCACTGCTTGTCTGCCGACAGTGAATACTGTGATCTCGCCCTCGAATTCGGTTGAGAAAACCAGCTTACTTGGTCAAAATAAACTTGCAGGTTTGTTTTGGTGAATGCAACTCCATGTCATGCTTTTCCATTTCCGTGTTTGAGATCAATTGTATTCTGTTCTAGGTTATTCACTGTGTTATGATTTTGCATGTGATCGATTTTCAGTTTCGATTTTCGGTGTTGCTTTCATTTCCACTTGTTCTCCCATTTTCATAGCGTTCACACTGTTGTCCTCTGTGGACATTCGTTATCATGATGATTTACTTCTTGGCTGTCTGCGCTCGGTTGAGGGGGAACGCGTCGGCCTACGATCCACACTCTCCACGGTTGCGGATGATTTAAACAAACTCCCGCTGCGACTCCCACGATTGCCAAGATCCACGCCACTCACAGGTTCGGCCGGTCTAGTCAATGCGGCAGTACGTCTGGAGGCACGTGTCTTGGCTCGCGGTTTTCTGGTATGTAAGGTCATGTATATTCTATTTGCTCAGTGAATAAAAAGGATTGTGCTGTTAAACCGGATCGAAGTTTGTATCATGTACATCGTTCCTATGAGGAATCATACCTTCCCACGTTTCAGGGATGATTGTTTGTGGTCAAACATGACCTCCGGCAGTGTGTTGACGGTAAACAGCGTTAATCAACAGGAGCAACACTACTGTTAGACACTTTTTAACTGCTGTGCAATGTTGACAAAAACTGATACTGGTTTCTTGAATACAAACAGCCCGATGTTTGGCTTCAAACATCCAACCTCTGGATTCGTGCGTCCTGCAAATAAACAACTAAGTCGCAAATAAGCGAAGCCCAATGCAGCGTTCACCATCTCACCTCGTTCACTTTTCCTCTTTTCTGGATGACTCAACCAGGGGACGATGATATTCACACCACGGAATCCATCTATTCTTTTTAAAGTCTCCAGCTAATTGCTAGGTGGGTCACGAGGCCCTTGACCTGAGTGTCGTGTACGACCTACTGTCTCTAGCTTGTTTGCTTCTGCATTTGTTCCTCTCTGCCAAATCGTCGAGTGACCACTTCGCTTCTCACGTCATCGAACTGTCGGTTCCCCGAACAGTGTGCGATGGAGTTAACGGTGGATTGATATTCTTGATTCCTGCATTTTTGCAACGAGACTGGATCTTGACACGATGTGACGGCTTGCTCATCTCGAGGACCCATAAGACTAAACTGGACGGTGTGATGATAGCGGCGACAGTCATCCGTGCCAGGCAGGCCAATAGGTAGAGGTCTGACAAACCAGTCTGTTGGTTCTCTAGGTTGCGGGTAGGATGACGCGGATATCACCGGCTAACAATCGCCGTTTTTTGTAGACCGTGAAAATGTTCTCGATTCGATGGATTTATCTACACGTTTAGAGTCGCTGTGATACAGTGGTGTACTAACCAAGTGTGTGAGCATACTAAAGGTGCTTCATTCTCATACTTCAGCTCAGTTCAGGGGTTACGGTGAACTATCTGACGGTTTCAGCACTAAGAACGGCGTACGTCAAGACCGTCTGCTTTTATTGTTTTTGTTTACTTTTGTCATAGACAAATTAAGGGTAGACTGCGGCATTCACAAGATCTGCCTGTTAGAAAACTGATTGATCTTGATTGTGCTGACGGCAAGGTGTTGTTGCTTGACAATTTTCAAGCAGCACGGACAAACTAGATGCCATTTCCCATTCTGCTGACTATTTTGAAGTGCACTTTGCAGCCTCAGAGTGGAAAGTGCTTTTGCAGGACTGGTGATTCAATAGAGTTAATGTTGGATAATTAATGTATAAAGGTTGCTGACCAGTTTGTTTACCTAGGAAGTTGCACCAATGGCGACGGAGTTGTACGAAACGCAAGAGAAATGCGTATCTCTAAGGATAGGCGGTATTCGCTAATCTAGGACACCTCTGGAGACATCTATCTGAGGCTTAACGGTCACATATATAACGCGACTGTGAGGGTTGCGCTACCCTACGGCTGCGCAACTTGGCCACTCAGGGTGGAGGACGTAAGCTGTTTTTATACATTTGACCATCCATATATGTGTTTGACCGCTCGCATCGGGTGGTACCAGCAGGGAAACAACGAAGAGGATAGGAAGCTTGTATTTGGTGTTAGCTTCCAAGTGAGTTTTTTCGTTCAAATTTTATGTTTACACAGACTTAAGTGACTAGGCTATGTACTAAGAGTGCCAACCAGTCGTCTGTCATATCGATCACTTTGTTAACGCTACAACTAACTGGCGTGAGGTGCGAGGTGGACAGATGATGACCTGGCCTAGCTAGCGGGGGTCGTTCACCAATGGATTGTCTACTGTAGGTCGGATTCGTCTCCAAGGCTAAAGCCCTCACGATTCGCAGGATCGAAGGCTGGAGACGTTCGGTGAGATGGTGGCTTACCGAGCTCGGTGGCATGAATGTTGTCGTTGTTTGGCCGAGTTGTTTGTGAAGTGTGTGCATTTAATGACACGGGGCAGTGAAAGCCGTAAGGAAGCTGTCTTACCGATGACGTTTTACTTTCATCTACAGCTCGCAGTCATTGTACTTTCTGAACTAAGCGAAACATGCGAGAATCATATCCCTGAGGAGCAAACTGGGTTTCGGCCTAGCCGTGGCTGCATCAATCACATCTTCACATTTCACCAGATATTCTGACTCTGCCATTCATGAAGATGGCCAACAGTTGTTATCTTGTTGGACGTTAGAGAGACCTTTGATTCAGTTGTCAGAGTCGCATTCTGGGACTTTGTAGAGGAAAAGTGCTCGAGAAGTACATGAAGATCATGAGAGCAGCTTGCTGTCAGACCTTGGGTAGGGTTAGGGCTTATGGTGGCTTATGGCCGACTTTTAGCATCTCAAGTAGGGTGCGACAAGGTTGTCCAGTCGTCCTCTTTCTATTAAACTTAGCAGTAGACAAGATCCTAGACTGTGCCGTGACAACCTGCGAACCTAATGATGTGGATTTCCTCCAAGGCACTCGACCTTGAGAGACATCTTAAGCTGCAAGGGCTCACAGAGAACCCAGAACATCTTAGACAGATTGAAGATTTCAGTTTGTCGGTTTGGTGTGGCATTTACACCCAGTAAGTGATAGGTGCTACTGCCATATTGGCAATGCTCTGCGCCTGCCTTCACCCTTGATAGTGAGTCGTTGGAGTTCATGTACCTTGTGAGCTGTATCAGCACTGATGGAATGTCTGATAACGGCTCGAATGGCGTTTGGCAACCTACACCATCTGTGGCGTCGGCATGATTTCAGTCTTTCTTGAAAGGTCGAGTGTATAATGCCACGGTAAAGGTAGTCCTATTATTCGGCTCTGAAACCTGGTCCCTTCGCGCGGAGGATGTTTACGGAACACCCGTTTTCGACCATCGGTGTTTCCGAAACATTGGCGACGGTCGGTAAAAACACCGTGTCATTAATGACGAAGTTCGCCGATTTGTCTCCGGGACGGATAGACTCTCGGCCCTTAAGCCTATTGATCTCGTCTCACAGGCTCCGTTGGCTTGGCCACAACTTACGAATGCCAACTCGCCGCCTGCTACATCGTGCCTTGTTTGCGAGTTTTGAGCTGGAAGCGGCAGCCTGGTGGTTAACGCATGACTTAGATTCGAGGTGTGATGACACTCACTGGGTAGCTTGCTTCAGTAGGGCACTCCCAGCTTGGCTTGAATCCGAAGGGCACTAAACACCTTTGGTTGAAAAAGCTGTTTGATATGGCGCCGGTTGTACGAGCTTCTGTGTGCCTGGTTAGTTTCTTTATATTCATCCCTCCATACTTGTGTCCTCCTTCATCTTACACAACTTTTTCTCATATTGTGGCACATTTGCCATTCATTGTGGTTATTACGTTATCTATAGCTCCGCTCTTCATTTGCAAGATGTGAGCACGTTCGCGGCCGTTGCATGAAACTTCTCCAACTGTGGTATTTTTCATAAATTTCCCCCATTAGTGTGTGTCACGTGTTGACACCAGTATCACGGAGACTGCAACGGACTGGCTTAACCTTCAAAGCACATACTTGACGATTAGTTGGCATATCCATCGTTCGTCGTCTAGCTTCTTTAGTTCACGAATCATTCATCAACCTACTGGACTATTGTTTTGTCTGAGACCAGTCTAATCAGAACGAATGTATTCTCCAGTGAAACTGCGAACGTGATCTAACGTGATATCCCTCACGTACTCTTGACTGTGAACACTGCTTTCAAAACCATCCATCACCGCGCACGGTGATAGTTTTTTTTCCCACGTATTACTCCCCGTAGACTGTGTTCGAAGAAGTCGGCGGGCTTGGTGTGTGGCGCCGCTATTGGTGTCAACTTCGTGCCGACCATCTTCAGTTTTGGCGTTACCCGGAGGATGAACAGCGTGCGATCCAAGCGAGTCGATCCAGTCCCGACCAGGTCCCAAACCCTTTGAGTCGGATTGATTTACGTCACGTGGCAGCTCCTCGTGCAGTGCCGGCGCCACGACTGATTTGCGCGCGAGCTAACACTATTTTCATGCGGTCCCTGCGCGCGATCGAGCCGGGCTGGCTGTCTGCATCGGTGAACGCAGTGGATGTGGCGTGCTCAAGCACCACGGCTTCCGAATCTAATGAAAGCATTTTGTTTCGCGCCTCTCCGGATTACACCTGGTTGGAACAAAGGTCAGTAAATGCCAGTGGTGGCTCGTTTGTTTACCACTATGTTGACAGCTTAATCTTCTGAGCAACCTTCTTCTGTTTTGTCAGTTATAACGACCTCAATTTTCGATCTACTTTTTCTAAATTTATGTATTTTGATCGGCCGGTCCGTACGATTTATGATGTGACAGTTGTGACCTATTTAAAATATGCGATGAATCAACGAATCTGAGCTTGATCACCGAGATTTATTCCATCTCCAATGAATATGAAACGTCTAAAACTATCGCGGTTTTGTTCCACGAGGTTGCTTAACATTCGTGCAGTCTTGATACATATTTATTCTAAACAAAGTATGCTGACCTACTTATCCGTACTCTGCTCTGAAACAGATAGCATACTTCGAGATGGCTCAGAGCTAACAACAATAGCTCTCCCAGGTACACGCTTCCGGACTTCAACCTCGATGATATCTCTTGCTTCCGCCTTGGTTTGGATTGCCTGACAGTGCTCTCCATCCTGCATGATACTTAGTATACTGTTGAACCGCCATGTAAAAAACAGAACTCCAACAGCATTCAAGGGTACAGCAGCCATACACACTTCTCAATCTCCAGATCAGATTGGGTTTCACCTTACAGACAAATGCAACTCAATTCTTGTGCTTCAACCCCGATTGCGAATGTTGAGGGTGTTGTAGTGATGTACCATTTTTACCGTCTCTCACCCATCTTTGCAGTTTCGCAACCGCATTTTATCTGCTCTAAAGTGTCACTACTTATCTGCACATCAGTAGTATCTCTGTTTTAGGTACAAATCAGCCCATTTTCCGTCGTAATTAAGGTCTTTTCTGGAACCGCTTTTCCAAGACTGCATCCATCTTTGTGATTAATCAATAGAATGTAAATCACACTGCCGTACTTTTTCTTAATCCCGAATTTTAAATGTTCCTTACTACTTCATCGAGTAGGTGCTTTTAGCTACGTTGAACTTTTGCAACCATGCGTACGCTTCATCATAGTCAGGTTAGTAAACCTGTGTTCGAATCTATCAGCTGTCTGTTAGTGTCGTTGCCATTGCGCTTCCGCTTGCTAATTCACCAGAACCTGCACTGGTGGCTGAAACCTCACTAACGGTCATTGCACTACTTTTTATGCTTCTAATCAGTTAACCAATTCCATTTGGTTGCATGTTAACTCGTCCGTTAATTGACGGTAGATGCTTGAAATCTGTGTGACCCATCTGCACTGCTTTACACCTAAGTCTTAACCCTCTTACTTTTGTTCTTTTATGCGAAGGCACTTGTTGTGTGCGGACACATCCCAAGAACGCGACATGTGGATCACTTGGATAAACGTATGCTTGGATGCGCTGAAAGATTGGATGCCGGAACATTTTTCGTGTCTGGCAGATTTTGATGCCCGTTTAAATTTTTCACAACAAGTTTCCTCCAAATTGTCCGCACTGCTCATGCATGGAGATAACTCAACCGGATACACTGGTCAATTGAACTGAATGAACCCTTTCATATCTGCACTTTCCCCTTGTTCTCCGGTTCCTTGCCTTATCACCTTTCTCACCTGTACTTATTGTTTCTCTTTTGCTAATTATGCTCACATTTTCATCGTGCTCATCATAATTGTCTAATAAGAGTTGTATTGCGGTGCTGTCGATGGCGTCAGTTATACATCATTCTTCGCTATAACTTACCTCGTTCCATCTTATTGTCTGCGACTTCAGGTTACACTGGTATGAGTGCACCCCCAGGTTATGTTTCGTTCGTTGAAACATATTACTTAGATCAGCTCTTCTTATTTAGGACCGGCTTCATAACGAAACGGAACGATCAGACCATTTAGTCGCCGTTCCCGCACCTAAATTGTTTATTCTGACCAAGTTGTTTACGATCAGAATACTTTTGTGGTTGACGTACGCACTCCGGTTCAAGCGATATTGGCAGAGAACGAAAGTAGTCTGTCCAGGAGATTGTTGATTATACGGCCTCAAGAGGTTCACCTCGTTCTAACCGTTTTCGTGTTTGTTTGGACCGTTTTTCAGTCAAAACTAGTCTGGAACTAATTCAAATCGTCTATCTGTCGAACTACCGTCGCCCACTAACCAATATCGCTTGAGGCAGGGTGATTGGGTATTGAAACTTGCCGCAACCTACGCCGCGCACATTACCTTTCGGTGTATATGACACAAAACGTGATACGGGAGGAGGGTAACGCCTCAACCTTTAGGACGAATGAAGAAATGTATATTCAACGTATAGCAAATTCCTCATGCAGACTCAACTAATTACGCTTCGGATTCACATCTACGTGTCCGTAACTGTAGGTATTTCGTATCGTGTGGTCCGCTAGCGGGAAGGTTCATTGCGTCAACTGAGGAAAACCAACGGCAGTCGTTCCTTGTCGGTGCACAGTCGTTGTCTAACAGTTGCGTTGCTTGTTCCAACCATCACTGGGTTCCGCAAATAAAGCCCGGCGCGTCAAGCAATGTGTTGGCACAGACTAACAAAGTCAACGGCAGTAGATTGTGTCGAATATGAACACGTTAGGACTTCTCTTTATTATGACCAGTTGCTTCCCAGTCTCGCTGTTCACAGTTGATCGCACCGTACACGAATGGTCGTGTGCCAGTGATAGATTCCGACTGGACCACAAACCTGTCTTCGATGTTTGTCGAAATGGCCCCTCACCAACAATTTACAACCAACGTTTGAGAATCTTCAGACTAGTTCCAATCGAGTACAGAGACGACGGGCAACATAAGTCGTATGGGATTGCTGCTTGTGGCTTCGTTCCTCAACGTAATTCAGGCAAGATCCATGGAGAGGACGTAGGTAGCTTTCGCAGCATATACTTCGCTGTTTGCACGCCCCGTTCGAATCTAGGTGGTAATGTACTATCACAACGTACTCGATCTCGCCTAAGTTGGCAGACTGCAAGTTCGGCTCGGGCAAATAATCAACCGTTATCGGCCAAAGTGGTTTTTGAGAGGCTAAATGTATCAACGCCTGTACGTATTTTGCTTGCCTAATTAGCCGTTTGTGTTAGTTGAAGAATGAACCACAACCGATTTGAACTGGGCGACCACGTTCACCAAGGTAATTTAACACTCAAGTTGACGGAAAATATTTAACTTGGGCTTATTCCCAGGCTTAACACGATATTCGCGGGGAACTGTTTCCGTTACCACTTCAGCGTGGGCATCACAAAAACAATCTCATTTCCACAACTCCAGCTTGAGCTTTATGAGAGTCGTTAAGAACGGGATCTGGTAGTCGTTTCAAGATCATCGTACACGTTTCCCAAAGCAGACGTTTGTTTTGAAAATTTACTTAAATCGTTTCGGATCGGAAGGATGTTAGTCCTTCGGTTGTATGTTCTGGCCGGCCGGCTTAAAACAGTATTGTTGCTAGTTTGCCCGCATGTGTCCGTTCACCAATTCCAAAATGGTCGAACAACCCCCTGGGATTCACACGTTCTGGGAGTAAGGTGTACTGTGATGGATGACCAAGTCGAAGGTGCGGTTATTCCAACATTCAGTGGAATATCTCAATGCGGTGGTGAGATATGACCAAAGCCTACAACGGATGGATTGCAGACAGCACGAGTGATCGGACGAGCCATCGCTCAACAAAATCGGACCAACGGACGAGAAATAACAAGCAAAAATCTCACGACAGAAAACATCAGCCACAAAGAAATTAGGCAGAAGTGCACACAACATGTGAGTGGAAGCCGCCACTACATCGTGAACTGGAACCCCGATCCATAAACGCGAGTGCGCGCGTGATGTAGGGCAGTGTGTGTTGGACATTGAAGATGGTGCTCCATCGAACGACTTTTCGTTGCAGTATATCAAAGGTGTCTCAGCCAATAGCAACCTACTTACGGCATCTTCAGTACTGCTAGATCACAGAAGTATAAGAAATGCGATGGTTGCGGGTAAGTATAATTAAGGACCGACAGGCTATTCGTGTCATGGCTTATCTTACCCAGGCAATGGAACTGGGGCTCATTGTAACAGTCGTTCACTAAAGCATGGTCTTTATTGTCCAACTTGCATGCTCCCACACCACGCGCGCACCGGAATTCCGATCCTCAACCCAGCGGCGGTTTACACTCGTGTGCACTTCTGGCTGATTTGTATGTGTGTCTAACGGCTGGAATTTTTAATCCGTAGGTCCGATTTCGCTGAATGATGGCTCATTCGGTCAACCGTCTTATTCGCACTGCACGCGCTGTGCGCTTGGGTCATATCTCACCACCACGTTGAGATATATCACTGTATTGAAACAATCACGCCTCCGATTTGGTCATCCATCACACTGTCCCCTCCTCTACGGAACTTGTCGCGATTGTATCTGGGTACCAAGTGTACAGCTTTGATCCATCATCCACAAGGACCTTGGTTGATTTGGAAGCTCGTGTTGTTGCGGTCCATGATGGCGAATGGTCATTCCGTCGTCTTTTAGTTTGGTCTGCACCGGAGCCGGATGTTTCTGTTTGACCATTGTAGGACACTTTTGGAGGTCAAAATTCCCCTCGATTGACCCTGCCGCACTCTACCGCGTGAGCCCATCTAACTAGACGTCTGTCATTGTTATTCACATAAACTGCGTCTAAAAGTACTAATTTCTCCACCCAGTCTCCCTCAGTCATTGAACCTCACTCATCTGCCCACAAACCCATTGTTGTCTTTCACTCTCACCCTCCCCACCACTGTGAATATGGTCTTCCTATGGGCCGCCGTGAAACTGTCGCTGACTTATCGGTCTGCCCGAAGGACGGCTATTTAGACACACATTTGACCGACCCGATCGCATTTCGTCGGTTCGTCATTGCCTGTCGGTTGCCTGTGTTTGTACTTGTCGTGTCTTTTGGACCCTTGACGACCTATTGCGGTCAACCATTGTACCTTATCCCACGAACGCAAACGATTTGAGGTTTGTTCTTTGTAATTGATTACATTGTTTATGTCAATAGTACCACGGTTTCCAGCGACTTGACTTGATTCTGGTATTTGACGTCGTTGGTTATATGTGCATCACTCAACGTTCGTCGGAAGGACTTACAACCATAGTCTCTTGCTTTCACTTGATATCTGATCTTGAGCGGCTGTCATTTACGTGTGTTGTTCCTCATTTCATCTTCGTTTATTTCGGTGCTGTGTTTCTGTTGTCCGTTCAAGTGTGCGCTGTTCCAGACGTCGTCGTTTCTGTGGTGATAATTATTCGTGTCTGTCTGTGAACACATATCCAAGAGTGCTTAGCTCCTTCTGGTATGTAAACTCAAATGGTGAACTCTGAGTTGTTGAATGCTTCGTCGTTCAGTATCCAAACAACATGTCCGGCCTCTACTATTCAACCATCCCTTTATTGTACATCTGAACCGACAATGCGTCAGGTACCTCACTGTTTCTGCCCTTGACATTTCCATTGGTAAAGCTGAATTGTTGTAATCGAAGTGCCCAATGCGCCAGTCGTCCGCCTAGGTACTTCGCCGTCTTCAGCCAGATCAGGAGTTTGTGGTCCATCGTAACATAGAAGGTGGTCGTTACCAAGTATGCCATCCACTTTCCTAGCGCCTTGATCATGGTTAAGCATTCTCTATGATGAAATACTTTTTCTCTGATTTTGTCAGTTGTTCCACTTTGTTCTCGAGCTCCCTGACTCCCAGCTGTTTGACTTCCGTCCGTTCGTGTAGACGTTGCGCAATTCCGACCAGTCTTTTGATATCTGTGATTTCACAAGACTCAGCCCTCCGAGCATTCTCCTGCAATTCGAGTCTATAGCTTTGTATAAATCGCCCTCTCACCAATCTATCTTTTGCCTTCTTGTGCGCTTCTGGCAATCCAAAGGTCAGCTACCGTAATAAATGTTAATCGTAGACCAAGGGGTCGTGTGTGGCAAACCCAGTGCCATAGAAACTATCAATTGTCTGCTGCCGGTGTTGTTCCTTAGTAGATTTCTGAATCAGTGCCGCCATGTTTTTTGATGCGAGGTCGCGGTCTTTGTCTGTTTACTCAAGGCACATACAAACTTGGCTTATCCGGTGAGCAGTGTTTCCAGTACCGTCAGAATTTGTGCCTTACCTTTTAGTCCGGTGGAGTCGCTTCAAATTCCGACGGCCACTCTTCCAAGTCGCCATCCTCGAATGGGCTTGGCCACAACAGATGCAATGCATTATCTTCAAGACCCAGCACAAGTGTAACACAAAGTCCTTCAATGAAAGGCGATCTTTATTGTCCAACTCGCACTGTCCCACACCACGCACATGCTCCCGTTTATGGACCGCAATTCCAGTCTACAACGCGGCGGTGGTTTCCACTCACATGCCGTGCTCTTCTGCCTGATTTGTGTGTGTGTGTCTAACGCTTTCTGTCGTGGATATTTTGTCATTTCTCGTCCGTTGGTCTGATTTCACTGAGTGGTGACGTGTTCGGTTGTCCGTGTTGTCTGCAATCCATCCACTGTGGGCTTTGGCTATATCTGACCATTGCTAGAATAATCGCACCTCCGATTTGGTCACTCATTACATTATGGTGATTAAAAGTGAAACATTGTTGTATACACTAATTGTTCCTCATGCCCATGTTTCAAATCTCGTTTCGCTCTGGTTTTTGTTTATCGAAAAGCAATGTATCCGTCTAAACCCTTATAAATAACGATGGGTGTCAGGATACTGCCGTACATTCCACGAGCTACAGGTTCTTTTTAACGCTGTCACTGGCTGCTCGGTTCAGTGTTGTTCATGTTTGACCAGTGGCACAACAGTCTTCAGAGAAGGTATTGGTGTAAATATTTATCATCAATTATGAATGTCAGTACCTCTGGATCGTGTTTCAAATACTTTTTACATGCTACTGTCAAAGATCGAATGCAATATGAAATGGAACTTTCCGATCCACCTGTAGTTCTGTGGTGGATTGTCAGGCCGGAGATGTGAGTATTCAAACACTCGCCAATGTATCTTAACGCGAGGGGAAGACATGTTCACAAACCCTCAACGATCGGACGGCGGACAACGGAGGAACTCCGATGAGTGATCGCTCAACCGGATCGAGCCAACGGGCGAGACGTGGCAGGTAAAATAGAATGGACAACGAAATCGGAGACTCGATTATTCCAACACTCACAGGAATATCTCGATACTGCCGTGGAATACGATCAAAGCCCACTGTGGATAGATGGAGGACAACACCAGCGACCGGACGAGTCATCGCCCAACGCAATCCGACCAACGGACGAAGAATGGTAGGCGGGAAACCCCCCGACAGACGGCACCGATCACACACATAAACCGGGTAGAAGTGCACACGACGCGTGAGCGGAAACCTGGGTGTGTTGTGGACTGGAATGCTGACTCATAAACGCGAGCGCCCCTGTGGCATGGTAACTAGCGTGCTGGACAATGAACATTGTGCTTTATTAAACGTCTTTTCGCTACAATCCCTTCTAACAGCACTTCACAGGGGTTATATCAAACTCATAGAAAGTTTGCAAGCGATGTTTGCGCTGGACGTCCCACTAAGTGAATCGGTGGATGGTTCCGATCTCTGAAGGCTAGATGCAGTAAGGCTGATAGTTTGAAAAAACAGTAGGTGGGAGATAAACCATTACAACGTTTTATCAAACGCACACTACAGGCGCGTTTCCGCATGCGGCAGACGACGACTGACTAACATTAGTGAGAAATCGAATGTCTGTTGGTTCATACGTGTGTGTGTGTGTGTGTCAAGACTGTACTTGAGTTCGTGCATTAATGGTGTTACTGTGGCAAGCTCTAAAGCTGTTGTAGATTACACGCACCCGGCTGCCGAATGGGTGTCTTGAGAGCCAGATTGTTCGCAACAGTCGTAATGATATTAACAAAATACCTTCGAGACCACCATGTCCAATGAACCCTAACAGATCATAGGATTTCGAGCACGAATGAGTAACAGCAGATATCCCGTAGCGCAATGCTGCAAAACCAATCAGAAAACGTACCGTTGACTTTAAAATTGGATCGATAGTCCTGGTATTAATCTATGAACCGCAGAACAGGGGATTATTTCTATTATACTTACGGTGTTTTGTGCATAGTGCCAAGTTGTCTGCTTGATGGGAGGTTTCTTTTGAACATCTAGAAACGACCACTTCTGTCCATTCTCCTTGAAGTATAACTAGGTTGGTAATTACGAAAGTCCTTTACAAGGTCCACGGTGATTGTCTAGCAACAATGCACATCGCACTAATTGTTCGGTTGGCTGATCATCACTCAAGTTGTCCATGAATTTTGAGCTAGGCGACAATAGTGCGATCGATCTGTAATTAACAAGCTTGATGCGACCATCACTTTTAAACACTGTGTATACCTACCAGCCTTTTGAAAGTTTTGTCTTCAAGAGAGATTGACCAAATAACTCAGTGATCTTAACAACCCCATAGTACACATGTACTTTCTTTTGGAGTCCACACCCAGAATATTCTACACTGAATACTTGGAAATCATGTTCTTCTCCAACACAAAATTTGCATTAATCCCATCAATGTCATACATAAAATCAGCAAATGTTGTTCAGCACTAAGCTCAGTGATCTGGATATCATCTGGGTATGCAAAATCGTCAGGTATAACGAGTTAATGATGTGTTGATTACGACTGGGGAAAATTTGATTATAGAAAGATCACTGAAATAATCTTGCAGGCAACAGCAGGTCTAACCTGTTGGTGTACGCATTCAGTCATGCGAAAAGTTCACCTCGATCTTCTCGGCAAAAGGCAATGAGCTCACTATAACAACCTAGTGTTTCCAATTCGAACTACTATTGTGCGACCAGATATCGATTTGCAGTCGATTCATCACCTAAGATTAGACGAAATCGAGACAACTAGAAGATTGGCTGAACGTAGTTCTTACCAAGTCAATCGAAAGGATAGGTATAACCTATTTTGCGGAGTTGTTGAGCATGAATACAACACGATATCTGACTGAAAAGCGTGGGACGAAGGCGGTTCACCATGCCAATACAACACTACATCGCGGTTGACGTCCTGTACCAATTATTCTGACTGGAAATTGTGTATTAGGGCTGGTTGATCATATTATACTGGTGAGTAGTCCGGTAATGACACCTATCTAGGCATTTAAGTAACCGAGAAAAATATATGAAACATCGCAGCGTACTCCGATAACAAATGATATTTACCATACATAATCTTATACCTGGCAATTATGACGTCTCAGGATTATCGTTGTGTGCCAGTTGGTGTTTGTATTCACTTTCCTTGTGTCACTCGCGTGCTTGCCCCAACAATTGGTGCCGTGGGCAACATGGAGGATGAAGGTTCCGTGACCGCAATCGTTCGACGATGTGAGTATCCGAGGTTTCCTATAAGATTTTGAGGATCTGGCGGAGGTGGTAGGAGGTAGGACTGACTGGGCGAAGCTGGTGGTACTGTGAGCGTTCTTCAGGTGTAGTGCGAAACTGAAGTAGGCCACTGCGAAGAGGGCGCTGATCGCCGGGTTTGGCGGCCTTGCCGACTACCAGGAGGCAGCAGTTCCAGAACTCTCGCTTTGGATCAAGGAGCGACGTTCTTGTTTACACCGTGTCACTGTGGGTAGCGTTATCGGAGTTGGATAAAGATACGGAACAACGCATGTTGTTTAATCAGTTAACCAGCAGTCCGGGAATAGCACAAGATTGATATCATCGCATGTCTGATGACTAAGAGATTTGGATGTCACGGCTTGTTAATGGTGGGATGAAAACTGTCTTATGGTCAACAAGTTCAAGGCAAACAAACAAAGTGAACTGAACTACTTTCGAATTTGAGTGAAAAAGCTAACCCAGGAAATGGCAGTTTTGAAAGTGAAGTAGACGGAAGAAAATCCCAACAACACACACGACAGACCCAGTAGATTTGAACACTGATAGAAATCTTGCTCAGTGGGCGAGGAGAAGTGGCAATTAAATAAACGTTTCGCTGACCGTTTCTGTTTTGACGGGAGGTCCACTAATGGGTGGATTTACCCTCAGAGTTAATGGCCAGAGACAGTAGGATGATAGAATCCGTAGTCATGTAATGAATCAACCGTTCGTCGTTTCTTTCAGCCAAGTTAGACTTTACAGAGAGAGGATTGTCTCAATCGCGCTGAAACAATGGTCGATTTGTAACATGATGAGGTTGTAACAAAGTATGAGAAAGTACAAACCACAGCTTGCGTAGATCGATTCCAACATGGGTCAACCGGTTACTGAATGAAATAGTTTACAAATTCTGAAAATTGTTCACTGCAGACAAATACCCATACGTTCATTGGAACTGGATTTAACATGAAATCCCCATTGAGCCGAACCAATTTTGACCGTTCTGTCTCGGAAAAATTCCAACGCAATTACAATGGAAATCAGAACGACAATTGAGGAGCGTACCGAAAGAAGAGACCATTGAGAAGGGGGACAGCTCACTTAATCCCCCGTCTTGATGATGAAAATGTCTACTGGGGAATTTCGATTCTGTTCCGACTTCAGATAGGTCAAACATATTGAAGTCATGTACATCCCAGTGGTGTCAGAAATTTTCGATGAGGTACTAAATGCCCGAATATTCGCAATGCTGGACTTGCGGTCTGGCAATTTGCAGGTTCCAATCAAACAATCGGAATGAGATAAAACCACTATCACTGCGACGGAAGAACAATATATTTTCAAGTGTACGCCGTTTGGATTACTTTCTGCCTCATGTACGTTTAAATGATTGACCAAGGTACTGAATATGCCAGTCGGGTACTAACGCCTTGTGAACGAAACTATTCAACAGCAGAAAAAGTGTTTGAGGATAGTCTGGGCCTACATTTCCATTTAGAGATTAATTACACTTCCCCTAAGTGGACTTACTAAATAGAGGAACGATTCAGAAAGCTCGCTCGTTGATTCTTATGACCACGGAAGTACAAATTTACGATTCGCTGTGTCTGATTTTGTACTTAATCCCTGTGGAAAACTATTCTAGAAAATTACAGGCAGCTGAATTGATGGATGATGTGATCTTGGAAGTTACTAAAGTTTATTAGAAGGACAACCTTTGGAAAGCAAAAGATACCCAGAAATGGACGCATTCAGAGTGCAGTCGTCAGATTTACGGTTGAATGGTGCCGGGATTTTACTGCACCGAGTGCGGAACGAGGTAAGCCTACTAATTATATCGGTGGGGTTGAGCGACATTTATAAAACAACGTCGTCAGCTGGTACATACGAGATGTTATGGAACCTACAAAGTGCTGAAGGAAAGGACTTATTGGCCGGGGATGAAAGCTGATGTCAACAGTTATATACTGCCGGGTCCACAATGTCAGCTAGTGAAAACCACTAATCACTCGAATCAGTATCCCACTCAGGCAATCCCAGCTAGCAAATTTGAGAAACCATGTTTTGTGGAATTGGTAGCTTTTACATCGTTCTCATGACAAAACACCTAACGAGACGAATCGAAGCGGCCTCTAAACCCGTTCGGCGTGCATGCGCTATATATAGATGTGTGATGGAATACACTGTTGTTGAACATGGAATACCAAGAAGCATATTGACTGGCCAACACTTCTGTTCTGAAAATAAGGAGTTCTGGAACTGTTTGGAGCGCTTGGAAATCAAAAAGTTCGCACAGCACCATACCACCCCCAGTCAAACGGACTGAGGGAAGCAAACAATCGCACAATCAAATACAGGTTGGCAGCGAAAGGAGAGAGGTGGGAAGAGGTGTCACTGTTGATTTTTTTGGTCCATCACTCTTCTCCACAAGGCACAGCAAAGAACTCGCCGTTTGAGCTAGTGGATAAGCGCATGTCTCGCCTGCCAGTTGATCAGGACGTTGGATCATGAATGGACTAACAGATGAATGCGCGTGAGTTAGTAGAGGCGTAGAGGTTGGCTATTCAGAACCTAACAAGTGCACAAGAGGCCACCAAGGAATAGTCAACTGCAAAAGTAATTGAGCTCGAAATTCCACATTGAAATACTTACGCACTGAGGATGTCACTACTTTTGAGGATGGAACGTTTGTAAACTAAATGCAAATCCCGGCGAACATTCCAATACCTACCTCAACAACATCATCGCTGTTCCTAACTATCAGAAAAGTGTCTATTTCCGACACTGGTATTGCTCATTTTAACGCGTTTATTAGTATTCCATTTTCGACCTTATCCCGAAGAGTGTTAAATAGAGTCCGGGCTTTCTAGAACCTTGACGTTTCTTTTAATGTGAGTACCCCATGTAAAGTATAGTTTACCAGCGTCCTTAATTGCATGTGATAAAACAAACCACTATGTGCTGATAAGGCTTGTTGAATCTTTGGTGAACTAACCCTCAACAAGATGCCGAGATGTTCAATCCAGTTCCTACTAAGATAATCTGGTTCGGGTTGAAGAACGCATCAACAGTGAAGGTAACCTACATTGAAATTTGTTTAGTGGATGTAAATATGCAAACTGATTAAAGATGGATCCAGGCGTGGTAGCTGTAGTTTGATTATAATCCCGTTTTTTTATTGTGGTCCGGGGCCGATTGGCTGTCGGTCCACATGCAGTGGCAAAATACGGTGCATCCGTTATTTTTCTGTGGTGACGGACGACGATGGTATTAATAATACACCGTCCAACAGGCGCGTTAACCTGAGCATCAATTACTTTTAAGGTAGGTAGGTTTGGAAAGGCATACTTGATTACGTTCCTTCTAGGAGGGTCCGCGAATTGATCGTTAGTTCTGGTAGACTGTTGGTTTTCGGGGCCATTCATAACTGAATTACCGGGGGATCTGTTTGCAGAGAACAAACAATGAGTTGTACAGATTGGAATGAATTAGTATGCCAGTATTGTTGTGTGCTTTATCGTCTATCCAGGAAACCTCGCAAGTTTTTCGGCTAATCCAACTATAGGGGAACTGTTTCTGTGAAAACATGATCCAATTCCCGCTGGTACACTTGAATAATGAGAGCGGAAATCCATGGTGTCACATATAGCAACATATCGTTCGCATTCCGAAGTTTATCTTACATAAACTGAGAACCATTCGCTCTTGACACCAGCCTTTCTTTTTCCTCGACTTGCACATCAACTTTTTCGAAAGATTACATTAGGACTGAGTTTTCTTCTTATTGGGACTCATCAGTACTGTACATTCTTATAATGAGCGGTCCATGTCCTTGTGAGGTAACCACGCTGTCTAAGGTGGTTTTGCTATTCCAGTACTTTTGCGCCCACCTAGTTTTCACTAGGTACTTATGTGGTTAGTATCACTAATTCCATTTTACTTGCTACTTGACCTATACTGCTATCTTGATGAGGTGGTCGGGCTTGTGTGTTGTTTTAATCCGGCGGGCTAGGCTGGTTAGGACTCCGGTCCTTCCAGGTGCAACCTTGTCAGACAGATCAAAAGAGAGCAGTCAGACGAAAAGCAGTTGCACTCATAGGATTGTATGTCGCACTACTGACCGCGTAAGGGTGCTTATGTGGTGAGGTACGATCCTATGGGCATACAGCAGAAATATCTGTCACAGTTGCGGCACTGCTGTCTTCCATATCAGGAAGAAGGGGGTTAGAAAAGGTACCCTCAAACAAAGAGCACTCCGATCGTCCAACGGTTGACCGTAACCGCCGACGTATTAACCAATAGAGTCGAAAAACATCTTGTACCTCTCAAAAGCCTGATGTAGCTTCGAGTACATCCACTGCGCGCAGCAGTGCTCAGAATGAGACATCAATGTCTTATTCACTGCGCCCTCGGGCCAGGCAAGCCCCTCACTGCCAAGTGAGTCAGACTCTTGAGTCATTGGCTCCGGGTGGGGTCCCCCAAGAAAACCCCATATCCTGTTGTCTCGCAGGTCACACTTTTGAGTCAGAGACTCGGACTGGGGTCCCTTAAGTCAACACCCTTCCGCGGCATGAACGACCGGGGAGTATCGGAAGTTATCGTTTTCCCGACAGTGACATAATTCATCCAACATCACTTCCTCCTACTATTTCACCCCCATATCTCCTGCTTTCCATGTGCCTTCGGACGATAGTTGTTTTCTGAGGCCAAGACAACTGGTAAACATTGGCACCTTTAATGTCCGCACTCTCCGACAAGTCGGTCAGCAAGCTGCTTTGGGTATTGATGTGTGCTGTGTGTCAGAAACACGAGTCTACGATTCTAGCACCATCATCTATTTGGGCTCACCTCTAGATAACTGTTGATCCAAACGCTTCTATCTCAGGGTTTCTGGTGACGCCGAAGCTGAATCTCGCGATCATGTTGGGGATGGGAACCGCACTGAGTTCCTGAGCGGAGCAATGTTTGCTCGATTGGATCCTAGTGAATTCTCGTTTGTGCGCTGTCAGACTCAATACATCGGTAAAAGTCTGTCGACGCAAATCAGCAAGACGTTGTATATTCATTATATCGGAGTACGGTCCAACGGACAGCTGTTGGGATGTTACTTAGGATGCGTTCTATGACGCTCTCGTTGACCTTCTGAAGCAAACTAAACGGTCAGACATCATCATACTAGCGGGCGATTTTAATGCTCAGCTTGGTCGTCTTTCTCCGGATGAGAAGCGGCTAGGTGGTATGTTTGGTGTCCGGGCACAATGCACTGATAATGGTGAAAGACTGCTGCAGCTGTGCGCATCTCACGGTCTGTATATTTCGAGCACCGCATTCCAACACAGGAAAAAGCACTGTGTTACTTGGAGACCTCCGTGTGCTTCCCAACCGTGGACACAGTTGGATCATATAGCAGTTAGTTACAGGTGGCGCCACTCTGTTAAGGACTGTCGTGCCTTTTGGAGCAACCACCTGGACTCGGACCATGCTGTTGTGCGTGCCCGTTTTGTTTTATCATTTGCCCAGAGGACCTACGCTCGTAAATGCAAGGTATTCAACTGGCATTCGAGCGATGAGAGTGTAAAGGACACTTACCAAAAGGCGTTGGTGGAGAAGTTGCCCAGTTCGAGTGAGATGAAGGATCCTAATGAACACTGGGAACAAATCGCCGTAGCTATGAAAGCATGTTGTGAAGAGGTATGTTCCACAGGAGCTATTCAGTTTTGACAGAACTGGATTTCTGTCACGTCGATGAACCCCATGAACAAGCGCCGTTCGACCCCACCTGGTTCTGAATATGATGACGACCGTCGAGAACTTAAACGCAAACTGACTAACTGCTTGCATGAAGACTGTGAGCATTGCTTGATTGAACAATCGAAAGAGGTGGGAAGAGCCTTTTTATTTAGGAATAGCAGAAAGCATTTCCCCCTAATTCGTGGTTGTACTGGCCGTCGTGTCGGTGTATGTGAGACCATATGTGAAAATGATGGTTCACTTATCATTAGTAAATCGCGCCGACTTGACAGGTGGGCTGAACATCTTGAGGAACTGTTCAGCTGGCCTCAACCAGATCATGTGGACGACGCGACCTGAATGATCAGTTATTCTGTTCCTGACTACTCTCCGTCGGGAGCAGAAGTGGTCCTGGAGCCTGATTTATTGAAGCGTAACAATCCTGCTGCGCCAGACCTCCTCTCTCCTTCTGTTTTCAAGGATGGTAGTGAAAGGTTGGCATCAGAACTGACGAAAATCCCCAAAGGATTTGGGAAACTGAAGAGGTGCTTCGTGATTGGTGGTTATCAACAGTAATTTCCGTTTATAAAAAGAAGGCCCGAAGTTTAAGTGATAAACATAGAGGCATCCGTTTGATGTCTGTTTCGTCCAAGTTACTCACTGGCCTCATTTTACGTCGGCTTACTAAGCCCAGAGGAAGTCAGATACGAGAAGAACAGGCAGGATTCCGACCCGGTCGGGGGTGGGTTGATCATATTTTTACCTTGCGACGGATCATGGAACATTGGCATTCGTATAGCCAGCCGACAGTCGTGGTTTTTTTTTAACCTGAAGGCTGTTTTCGATTCAGTTGCTTGTAACATTCTCTGGAGCTGTTTTCTTCGCAGAGAAGTATGTGAATCTGTTGAGATCACTGTACGCTCATTCTACAAGCACGATACGTGTTTATGGAGAATTGTATCGGGCGTTCATCACTTCTAATGGTGTTCGTCAGGGGTGTTCGATTTCTCCCTTCCTATTCAGAAAAGGAAACTTTGCACAAGGAATCCAGTGAGTCCGATGTTGAGCTTCTTCTTGGAGCTATGCTGTCCGACCTGAAGTGTGCAGAAGACATTGTCTTACTTAGTCCCTCTGCGAAAGACATGCGAACCATGCTGAACAAGGTGAGTGACCTGGCTGGTTTGTTCGGAATGCGCTTCTCACCTTCAAATTGCAGTGTTGCTTCAAAACTGAGGCATTTCCACTCCTACCTTCTTCATGGCAGGTAATCCCCTTGAGACTGTGAACAGTTTCACACATTTGAATTGCACTATCTCGTCAGCTTGTAATATTGCTGATGAGATATCAGCCAGGATTGCGAAGGCACGAGTTGCCTTTACCAAACCGCGTCATCTAAGGCGTCAAAAAGACGTTCGATTGCCGCTGAAAGGAAGAGTATATAACGCCGGTGTGCATTGCATTTTGCTCTATGATTCGGAAAGGTGGACTGTTCGCAACAAAGATGTCAGCCGACCTGCTCTGTTTAACCATTGTTGTCTCCACCAAATAGTCCACATTTAGTGGACTGATAGCGTGAGCAATGCGGCGGTTGGCCGGTGCATATTCTGGAACGCTCGGGGTGCGCGATCAATTGGTCAACTAATCACGGTGCATGGCCTACGATGATTGGGTCACGTACTCCGTATACCAGCTGATCGTTTACCGTACAGGGCATTTTATACTGAGAACACTAACAGTTGGGTGAAACCACATGGTGGTCAAGCAACAACGTGATCACGAAATATGAAGACTCCGACTGCTCCACTGAGCAAAGTGGGTAGGTGTGACCTGCATGACAGGGGTCCCCGTGATCACTCAAACCGCTGGTTAGAGACACTATCCGAAATAACGGCGTGTCGCAGTCAATGGCTTACCTGCATCCATACCATTTCTTCTTTCGCTCAGACTTCTTTTATTAATTTTCAACCGTCTTATTAACGTTTTCTTCTAGGATATTCCACGTCACTGTTGAGATGAGCGGCGACCCGAGCCACAGTATCTTTTGGTAAGCCTCATGGCTGCCACGATGATGACGTGGCCCTGTTTGCTGATCTACCATGTTTGCCGAGTCGTTTAAACTGCATTGTTTCAACTTCGTTGCATCGTGTTTAAACTGTTTACTTTCGTGTGTTTTACAACTGTCCTACTATTTTGTTTTGCACTAAATGTTTGATTGTTTCAGATAATTCTAAGCCACGAATGGAAGCAAACAAAGGTATCTTGTATAGCTTTCCTGTGCAAAATATGCATACCTCGAGAACCCTTGTTGCCCGCATACAGAAGGTTTTCGATGTCATTCACGAACCTAGCTATGATTGGCCTGAATTGCCCCCACTCGCCGGCAAACTTAGGCTTCATAAGCACACCTTGACTACTAACGAATACAGTTTTAGTAATATGAAGTAGCAGAAAAGCTGCAAACAGTATGGCCTGCCGCTTACTACCAGTTACCTGATGGGTCACATACCACCCTCTCCGATTTGGATTTTAATCTAACTATCTCTTGTACACCTAACCGTATAGATCATTCTGGGTCATGCTGACATGTAATTTACGTGACTCTTAACTTACTTAATCGATACGGTATGTAAAACACCTTCATTGCGTCATGTTATCGGTACAGCTTCACACACGTAAGTTCTTACGGTGAGATATCGTATTCATCCCGAACTTAACTACGCAGAATGTGCGTTCATAAAATCTTGACCACATTCGTGTGCTGGCCCATTTGTTTAGCTACTTTTGGTCAGTTGCTTGTGTTTGTCTTCTGTAGGAATTTGTTGCTTTAGTAAAGAGCCTTAATGTTCGATGTTTTCATGCTGTACTTCAATGGTGGTCATCTGCTTCGACTTATACGTCTCTCACAACTGTCGGCGGTTTTGGCAATCGCGTTTCCATTTCGGTTGGTATCCTCATTAAAGAAGCACCATTCTCGAAGCCCGTTTTTGTTAGGGCTCATCAGTGATGTATATCGTCTTCATGAACTGCATACAAACATCGTCCATATTCTCATGAGACAACAGTATTGACCACTGTGCTGTTGGGTTTACGCTAGTCACAACCGAATTATCATACACAAACCCCTAGGCCCATTCACTACCTAAGCATTACTCCAAAGTGAATGTAACTATGATTGCACATGACAATTCGGTCATGTCTAACGTGAAGTAAATTGTGTCGTGGTCAACATGGCCCAATTCAGGCTACACGCGAATACACTTAGTGACCGCTGAAGAACTATTTTGTCCTCCAGCAAATTCACATCCCAAAAAGCAATATAATCTGGTGCATGCTTTTTTCACCCAGAATTTTAGGCACCGGCTCCCGTTACTATGTCCCCTGCTATACAGTATATGTTACTTTTGCAAAATTCACTGTCAGGATATAAACGAACTGTCGTTAAGCAAAATACCTTGCATATCTCAGTGGGTTGTTTTTTAGAGCTAGGTTTGTGTAGTATAAGTTAATACCTTTCGAGATTTATTTTTGTTGCTATTCGTTTTCTATTTTACCGGGTGCCTATTTAGCGGAAGAGCATTTCTACATTGCATGCTTGTTTTACGGATTACAAGCATTCATTCATGACCATATGCACTAAGGGCGCTTCTACGGAAAGTTGATCAGGTTACAACCCAAATCAGGCATTCTCTAAAACGACACCTAATTTTCGCCCGTATAGAACGGAGAAAAATTTGCAACTGCTGTCTATTTCTTTATGCCTACTCGTTTGCCATTCTTAACAGCCAGTCCGCTAATTGCACGTCGAACTAGGCCTACTAATACCAGTAAACATTTGACACGTTCACTTTCCAAATCGATCAGACCCACATGCACAAAATCGGACGGTCAGTTTGTATAAATATGAAGGTGATTTGATTCCTGTCTAGCCTGAACAACAATGATTTCATTCCTTAAGTTGTATCCCAGTGTAATCGTCTTAGCCCTATTCTATCTGACCGTCAACGAAGCGCAGTCTAACAGTGAATTTGAAAATTTAGATACGTTGATGAATGATCCCTATTTACGCCCCGACGATCCGCAACTCCCGACAGACAGCTCACATTTTGACGCGTTCGGCAGTCACGATTCAGAATTTGACCACGAACTTGTTACCGGATCAGTGGACGAGGCTCGCTACTTCAAGCACCTCGAGCCACAAGAAGCAAAAGAACGTTTGGGTAAACTGTTCGACAAGATGGATACCAATCACGATGAGAAGTTGGACAAGGAGGAGTTGATCAATTGGATTATTCATTCTTTGACGTGAGTTGTGTTTCCATCAATACATACCAGTATTTTTGTTTCCACGAATCAACCGACGAAATCCTTTTGACCGGTTTCCCGTAAGGTTTAGTATTCAGTTTTAAATGTTAACTGCTATCTTAATATCTTTTATTGATACAATAACATATTTGTTTATACACGCTCTCATATTTGCGAAGAACACAACACACTGAGGATCTTAGCATGCAACAGTGTTTTTTGTTTGGTTTGTTCCTCACTTCCACTTTCCAAAATCAGTTTATAGATCTCTGTTTTTAGCAGCCGTGCCATTATTCAGACCTCAATATTTTCTCACAGTACAGTACTTGAGAAGTTTCTGTGTGATTACTAAACTTGGTGCTTATCGCCATAACTTTGACCGTTAGTCCAAGGATATTTCCATTTATCTAGTAACTCGGAGTTCATTCATGATATCGCACTACCTATTAATGTAGAACTGTCTTTGGCTGGAAGCGCACCCCCATCAAATCAGGTTAAGGTCTTCACCACAGCCTGATCGTGTGTTCAATTTCATTTTTTTCTCAATTTCAAGTTTCTGTCATCAATTGCGAAAGCTCGGCATATTGGCAACTAATTTGAATGTCCCTTTAGAACCAAAAAATATTCATTTTTATACGGATCACCTTCATTCGTACATGCTGGAGGCGGTCGCTGTACATTAGTTTGGTAGGTGAGTGGTAAGTCGAAGGATGAATTGACAGCAGGTCAGTTTTGGATGGAATAAAGCTGAGGGACTGAATGGTACGTTATCATTAGGTTTAGTGATTCTCAGCTTTCTTCTGCAAGTGTTCACTCAGTCACTGAGTCTACATGATCAGGTAGGCGGCAGCTGGGAACAATGAATCCAGGTATCTGTTACACAAGTTGCCTGCCTCTGACTTCTTATGAACAAGTTGAAGATAGGTAGATAGTTATGCACTATGATTCAGTCGCCCTAGGCTTGTTTTTTGGATAAACGTAGTAAGTAAAAGAACATAATAAAAGGACAGTATGGTTTCGTTAGAAATCCAGGTACAAGTGAAACCGAATGATGTGGATACGCCAATCTCAGTTCAACTTCGAGCGTCGAGATGGAACAGTTATACTGTGGAGAATGAACGAGGAGAAGCCTGTTATGCACTCTACTCTGCTTGTTTCTCGAGGTAACGGGAGCGGCCTACAAGATTGAAACAGATCGGAAAGGCGAATTTGTGATCCTGAGTCAAGATGTTAGCAACCAAGAATACCGCCGAACTTTGAAAGATCATTTGTTATTAGTCACGGTTGCCGTGGTAAATTTCCTACCGTCAGATGAAAGTGCATCGAATGACATTAATTGATGCCTTCAAGGGGCTATCGGAATAGGACAACTTTTGTGGCTTGCAGTCTCAACAGATGTTTCTCCATAAAACTTCAAGATGTTAAACGGATATACTTGGATACCTAGCCAATTTGGAAGGCTTGTTTTACCTTGTGAAGATAGGAAGTAAAAATCCGGTCTGCTTCGTTATGCTGTTGCTTAAAGGAGTTGTTGAGATGCCCATGGAGAATGGTGACAAGAACAGACACTGAATGTAAACTGTGTCGGAATATTTTTTGAAAGTGAGATTAACAACGTCAAAGACTCAACTTCGCGGTAACCGGCATTACCAGTTTTTAATGAATTCTCTTGTATCTGTGGCTCTATCTGAACATTTTGGATTAAATATTGATACATATCAATAGACTTAACGATCAGTGAACAGATGCCGGCCAGTTAAACTCTTAAGTCCATAAAATCCTTTCGGAGACGTGTTTTTTTTAAGGAACATGTTGCAACCGGATTGCAAAGAATCCCGTAACGCTGTTCTTAATGCAGCAACCAGTGAAACTTTACTCACCTAGCATATTACTCCACGTGTGCTTTAATATATCAGATTTGCTGATGTCAAACATTGTGACATGCCAGAGACAGAAATGTGGATGGGACCTGATATGTCTTAACAGTTACTAGTGTTGGTGAACGATCGTAATTATTAGTCACCTTGATTGTTCATGAAGTTAGAATAAGGATGAAGTATTCTGGACGTTTTTCTAAGTCGATAACACGAAGTTGTCCCCACACCCATGCGATATCATCTGACCCATACGAGATCATCAGTATGAGCCAACAGGGTTGGTGTTAAACTGACAGATTGTGAAAAACAACACACCTCGTTCAGAATGATTTCCTCAGTTTTGGTGAGCTTGATATATTTGCCGTCAATTGAAATTGTTGGAAGATCAGTAATCGCATTGCAAACTTTCACTCAATACTGAACGACTGAGTGCAGTATGGACCAACCGGTAAGTCTAGGTAAGTATTGATATGTTTGCTGATCGATTCAAATTAAAGTGACCAATGCTTGACTGAAGTGGTTGGTTTAACTAGCCAACTACAACAGTGTTATAACTACAATTAAGGATAGAAAACACATAATCAATACGATTAGTGAATTTATCCAATTTTAGTGACCTGAAAAGTAGTCTTCGGAATAGTATTTTGTAGATAAAGTTCGATAGCTTATGTGTTTAAATATTTATCTGCTTCATATTCCATTATATAATAATGATAATTATTATTATCGTCGTTGTGCAGTCAACTGTAGGATAATTCTACTGGTCCACTGACGTGGATAGAATATGACCCCTACCCTCTGACTGAACGACGGTAATATCCGAGAAGTGTTAACCGAGAAGTTATAGTATCCTACACTAACTTCTTTGCATGTTAACCTGACACAGCACAACTCACTGGTCATAACAGAACAGTTTGCAATGAAAGTACCATAGTGATACGAAGCCAATACATTAAGTTTGGTTACGACTAACGGACACTAGTTATTTCTCACTGTACGATTGCGATGGATGATCAAGTCAGAAATATAATTATTCCGTACGGATTCATTGAAATACTTCATAGTAGTCAAGGGGCATGGTTACAACTCATAACTGATGAATCGCGGGTAACATGATGAATCAGACGGGCGAGCACTAAGGGAATTCAGCCCAGCGGATGGAGAACGATGGACTAAACTGCAATAGACCCAGCCAGCCAAATGAGTAAAACCGTATAGAGGTAGATACGACATGTAACTTGCACCCATACTGTCTTAAGGGTTCGTACTTTAGATCACAAAAGGGAACGCACGAGCGGTGGTGTAAGCGTGCGAAATGAACAGTGAATGTGATGCTTTACTGGATGAATTCTTGTAACTTTGGTGCTTGGGCTCAAGCACAACGTAATGAAGTTGCCGTTGTCAAACGTACTTACCTATGATAGCGTGAAGAAATGACTGTTAGAAGTCGAAGTGGACGCAATGCAAAATCGACTGGAGTGTGTTGTAAACTTGCTGAGGGTGCTTGGGTCATTTCACAGAACGAACGAAGACCGCATATGCATTAGGCATCCAGACGAAGGTAGTGGTCACCTTTCAGGGAATATAGCAGTGTTGAAATAGATATTCACCAAAACACACGACCGTCAACGTTCAATGTGCCGTTTTTACTGTGTCGAGCTGTGTAACACTCAAAGATGCTAGATCCCGTAATTACACTTAATATAGTGATTAACATTCGGTCTGTCTGAAGCAACTAAGTAGTCAAACAGAAATCAGATAAGCGAGCTCCCCATCCGAACCTTGCAACCGGGCTCAGAAAATAGGGATGGTAGAGACCTGTGGAATCCCAGCTGTTGCACAGTTGACCGAGATCGTTCGACAGCTGCCAAACCGGATAGAATTCTGAAGGTTGGGAGACATTAACCCGGCTAAGTTAGTTAGTGACAGGAATAGTGCTGGTTTGTAGTGTGTGCTTCTCATTCTTTCGAACCGAGACAACAAAAGTCAGGACTCCGTAGCGAATTTCTTCTGGCGAACCCAACCAGTACATAAAAATAGGTTGCGGCCACTGCACACTTCATTGGCCAATAAACACAAAAAGTCTAAGATAACAATTCAAATGCATCCGGATAAAACGAGTGAAGTTGTCATCTAAGGTAACATACGGTAAGCTGAAAGCACATATACGATTGCATGGCTTGGAAACAAGGCAATTCTAACTCGGACTAATAGAGAACTTATGCTAAGTAGTCGTGGAAATGGATCAAAATTATCATACAACAATAGGATTGCACGCCAACTGGTCGTTATTCTTGAACGAAACGAAAAGATTGTTAATAAATCCTGATCAAAACATAACAAGGTAGGATAGAAGTGCGAACGAACCGGACGAATTAGTTGATCTACGTAACGAAGGTTTTTGTCTGACACTGTTTTACAAAATGTTTTTCTGAATCAGTTTTGTTACCATGTAATTTCGCAGAATGCCGCCATTATTATTTAAAGCTTGAACAACATTTCAACCGTTCTCTTCTGTCACCTAAATGGATAAACGATCAGGTGGGTATTAGCAAAATGTTAGAATACCTCTACTAGGCATTCATTACTCAGTTTTAGAAGCACATGTGGTATGTTTGAATATTTAATTTTCTTGACGTTCAAGGTATTGTGAATAGGGAATTAAATAGAGGAGATGAACTGGTACTGGATAAATCAGTAGGTGAATCAGATTTCATGAGTGAACCAATCAACCAACTGGGAACATGAACAGATTATAATTAACCAATACATTATCGATCCATGCTGGCAAATTAATAGCAAAAGCAAGATAGACATTATGGAAACGAGAAGCATTACAGAGGCTAGACGCTGAAGCGATGAGGGAAAACATAACGACAATGATTATCAGTTTTATGTAACAGGTTGTCTCATTTGAGAACCTTATTTGTGGAGCGGTGCTAACCCCAACGTTCTCTTTACAACCAAAAGACAGTATGATTCCAAACAAATAAGCTGGGTGGATATTCCGGAGACAGGAGTAATTTGACCAGTCCTTTTCCATAGGATAGAATAAGTCTCCGATAAATTTTAAAGCATCTTCTTCAACGTAACCTTACGGCTTGGTAGTCGACAATGCGATACCGCAGTGTTAGACTTATGGTGCTCTTGGGTCAAATAGAGTCACAAAACACGTGTTAACACGCCAAGTTTAACTACGTTACTTAAATGTACAGGCATTCAGCCGGCCCAGAATTGTAACCAGTAGAATGCAAGGCAGGTAGAGTGTCGAGGTCAATCAAGACAAGTCAGAACGAGGCCATATCCTAGTTCGGTTCAGCAGTGCATATATTACAACAGTCTTGTTGGTGCCAAATGCACCATTTGTATGGGGTGTTGTACATAATTTCATATTTTGACTTATTTTTATGTACAGTTTAAATCAGCTGCCTCTGTACAAATACCCGCTAGTTGTCTGACTTGATTCGACCTTACAGTACACATCTCATGCACGCATCTCGTTTCGTTGGTGTTTCTGCTCGGCCTGGATCGGAATTGCTTACATTAAGCTACTAAGTAAATTTACTAAGGGCTGATTTTCTGTGCTTGTCTCTATATCGGGCTAGTCTCCTACATTTTCCCCAGTGTATACAACTGTAACAAATGAGGAACATACTTTGGGTTTGTACCTGTAGATGTTGACCTAAATACCATGTCTGGTAACACATAAATGTTCGTTTATTAGGATCCAGATGAACAATTTTTGCTCAGCTTTTGAGTTAACTGTTCATTTTCCATAGAATATTTAATCTTATACATCACCAAAACTTTTAATGAATGAAAGCTGAATCATGACATTGTGCTAGTTAATTACAACTTCAGTATTTTAATGTTCTAGATCAACTTCTACACGGACACCTAAATAATGCATTGAATGCCAACATTTCTGACTAAACTTTCGAGCGGTTTCATATGTGTCCCCATCGCATTCAGTATAAAGAATAACCGGCTCCATTCACAGTTACATGCTCAAATCTTCGGTATTTGGCTGGCCCATCGTTATACCAAGGTTGATATCATTCGTCACGAGTAAAGCCGTGAGAATAGTTTCAAGCCTTGATGAGAAAGCCGAAAATGGCCGACTAACTTGCTAAACCTCCACCCGACATTTAATCTCCCATACAATCAAGGCTTAGAGGTTAGTAAATAACTGAGTCATCTAACCACAGTTGTGTAACCGTTTGAATCTTTAGTCGCTTCCTCAGTGTGCGTATGTTCGTACTGAAAGTTCCTGTAGGACCATCCTTCCGGATGCACAGTATACATGAAATTCGGATCATTCACTGATCAACCTACCGATCGTCCTATAAATATGGGCCCGGAATCAAATCCCGGACTGTGAATCATTTCATTTGAATTTCAAATGAAAGGCTTACCCAAAGGGCTTACCAAATATCAAGCCTTGTAACCGGACGGCTTCAGTACACCATTGCTAACAAAGACACGCTAGCCGACACTAGGATGTACACGTATCTCACATCAAATCACTAGGCTCCGTCGTCTAAATGTTTTGCCCACCACGACACACAGTCGATAGCACCCGGCCATTGACGAACTTCCCAGTAAACGTGTCGGTGTATGGAAGGCGACACAGGACCACGGACCAGCAAGCACCAGTGAGTGCGAATGGACAAAGCCAAAATATGACATTCCCCCAAGGACATTTTTGTCACTTGACGGCAGACAATACTGAACTACATTCTTGAACAAAATCGACCAACAGATTGGTTTTCTCATAGAATCTGAGACACGCCATGCTGTTTTTCAATTGTACTGCACCATTTGTGTGCCATGACGTGATGTTATATAGCCGAGTTGTCAAAACACTAAACGATATGTGACCCTTCCCAGTTTTCTGGCCTTGCTATTGAACAGTATCGCAGCCTATCACTTTCTCAATTTTAACCATAGATTGATGTCATGGTAGACGCAACTTGGTGCGTTATCGAGATCGACATGGAGGCCACGTTCAAAACGGTTGTCCAACTTGGGCTGCCTCTCTCTCTCCACAAATCTATTTTGTTCTGAAAAGTGCAGTCAGAACCACAGAGCAGGGAAAAGGTTAACAATTGACCAATCTAATTCTAATTTCAGTAGGCACTGTCACACGTCACTTGATTTTCCAAGTTACTGGTTCACTATTGGACCAGCCGGAGTAATGCCATTAATTTCTTGTGTCAATTTTATCAACTAGTGACAAACTAATTTTCCCAAATAAACACAAGAGCATATAAGTGCGTGTTCATGTGTATTAAGCATTTGGGTGAAGTGGGTGCTAATGTCGAATATGAGGGAGCTCGGAGTCCAAAAGGCTGGCGAGTTTAAGGCCGCTATCCACGCTTATTAGTAGCAGACCAGACAAATTTGAATTCTATATCAATTAAAACAGAACTTCATATACAAGTGTTTAGGAATACTGCTCCTAAGCGTCCTTCTCATTCCTCATAAAAGATAAACAAGTTGTCGAGAAAATAAATACACACTCAACGATAACCTTCTCCGGTAATTAGAACTCCGTTTAGAAAAATTGGGTTCCAAAAACCAAACACTTCCTTTTTGAAACGAAGAGAGAAGTGAGGCGTTCTCATCGAGCTTTCAAGGTCCAAACCGAACACAACTCACAATTGATCGCAGCTATTGCATTCAGCTAGACTTTCCAGCTAGACCCTTTAGAAATAAACGTCAGATTCACGTTTCATTCCTGTTAGCGCCCGACTGTAAGTCGTGTCTTTGCCACGACCTGTATTTGAATCCCGGTTCTGTTTTTATGTGACAGTCCTGTGGGTCGAAAGCAATGTTGACCTCACACTTTGGATGACCGAACTATCATAAACAGATGCAAAGCTGCATTCCTTCTTGAATGGTGCACGGACTACCCGGATCGCCTAGAGGAGACAAAAACGACGGTCCTCCTAACTCTGACCGATGACGATACTCAGGACCTTCCAGGAAGCTAAAGTCAGGACAATTCCTAAACGTGTTAAGCGATATGCTAATTACTGGTAACATGGAATTTTGGTTCGGACAAATCTAATGTCACTCACAACCACTCCTCTGTTTCGGTAAGAACGTCGAATTTATGTAAGTGTGTTCGAAACCAATTCTTATTTGGTTCATAACGTGCAAATCAATGCATTTGGGGGGCATTCTTTTGGAAGTTACATGAGCACATGTTGTGCTATTCAACTGATTGGAAGGAGTAAAACACAGAAACGGGCAGTTATTCAAAGACTTACTTGCCTATGCCATCATAATGAGACGTGATATTTATCAGATTCTCTGTCGGACTCATTGTGATAAACTTTCGCCCAATTCACACACCACATGCCACTTAGTCAAAAGCAGTCTCTTAATTGCTGAGTCCATCGGAATTCGTGTGTACATTTGTGTTACTTGAGCAGAAGGGCACACTTTTCAATCCACGAAAGTTTGTCCGGTGGTTAATCAGGACCACTGATACAGCATGGAGTTCCTAAGTAGTACATTCTTATTGGGGGACAATTCCCAGTTATCAGGTGGATTACATTCGTTTCTGGAGTCACAAATATGATAATCGGTGGTGCACATATGTTACGTTAGTATTTTTTCCGCCCAGCCAGTCTCCTCACTTCGTACCGCCACTGCTCCGATTGAGTCACTTCTGTCCAGTCCTAGTTTGGCAATCTGTTCACTCACAGTGCAGTTCGTTATTCGAATAGTCGGATCATACACATCTGTATACCTATTGCAATCACCCATCTCTGAGGTGCAAACTAGGTTATCTTTTGGATTTGGAAACACTGCTGTCCACCTCCGCCCTATTAAATGGTCAAGAATCAATGTTTGTTATATGATATTCATTTATTTAATCTCAAAACTTTGTAATTTTTCGTTTGAACGAACAGCCATTGCTGAGACATGTTTTCAGTTGAAAATGATGTAGGTAGCCAGATGGTGAATTACCGACGACTGTGTTTCTTGTTGTACAACGACTGAATTGTAACCAACACTGATCTATGTGGTCTGACCTCATTTTTTGTGTTTCACTTCTTTAACGGTTTCTTGTAGTCAACTTGACTTGGAGGCAGTGCGAGGAAAGTTCAAAGATCATGATTCGAATCACGACGGTATGGTCACATGGAACGAATTTACCAGTAAAGTTTACGGTTACTCAGAAAAGGAGCTCGCAGACTTGAGAAAAGACACTGGACAAGACACTCAAGACTTCATCCGGGTTAGTTGTCATTTATAGACTCAATCGTTCATCCCACATGACTAAGGTTTCACACATCGCTATTCAAGTTTGTCAAGTAGTTCAATATGACATGCATTCACGACTGGCCTCAGTGCTGTCTGAACCGCATGAACACTCCAACATCTCTGAGGGCAATGTGGTTCTTCGTCTATAACACAAATGGAGGTATTCGACTGGTAGAAGTTACAGATTCTAATAACGTATGAGTGCTACATTTGTGTGCGTCGATGAGTATCACGGTTGTAATTTGTAAGAAGTGGAGTATAGCTCATTGATCAAATCACTGTCCCGGTTAGGAAATGAACTGCTGATGAGCTCTTACAAAACTGGCCTTTAATCATAGTTTTAGATGTTCCTGAGTGGGAAGCTATACCTAGAACGGTCAATAAGATGTTTTTGCTTTTTCTGTTGTCCTGTGATTCAAAACCTTAGTCTGTTTTTAACGAGGACGCGAATACACATGCTTTTTTAAAGTACCCAATACCGTTTTATTTAGTTATGCTACACCATATAGCATGGCCATGCCATGCTCGCAATAGTTCATCAGGTTTTTTTCCTCAAAAAGCGCAATTAGATAGTTAAAATGCAGTTGCTGGGTCATGTATGCCGAGCGAACACTGCCTGTCCCTATTCGTTGAAATTACCAATGGCTAGACAAAAGCACTAATGATCAAAGAATCACTGAGTTATAGTGCATTAAATCTCCGACTTACTGGTTAATCAAAGTCAGTAAGTAGGGTGTGCTAAGTCAGAGACCTCGTGAATAATTATGCTGATAGTCGAGACCGCTATCCAATATTGCAACGTACTACACATGTGTCTATGGGTAACCGTAAGCTACGGTGTGGTTTCATCCAAATTTGTCAAACATACCATACTACTTACTAGTAGCCGATGAGTAGTTTGGTATATTTGATGATTTAGAATTCTGTCGCTGGGTCGAATCCAGCCGAAGTCCAGATTTTTCTCAAATGGATCTCTTCTAAATTATCACATCTGCCAAACTGCTTATCAGTAATTCATTGTCAATGCTTATCGGTGGCGTTGGTGGATTCCAGCGTGAACTGCTCCAGAAATCATGCTTGGACAGTCAATCGGCTGGGTCGTTTGGTGGATTCCATATGACAGTTGATTGGGTGGGTAACTAGGTACAAATATGAAATTTCTGAGCTTCTGGCGTGGCGTCGTAGCTCAGCTGGTAGAGCATTTGCCGCGTTTGAGCATGTTGTTTCTGTTGCTGGTTCGAATTCAGCCGAATTCCAGATTCTTCGCAAATGGATCTCCTCTAAACCTATTAGTAACGCAATCCCAAGTTCAATCATTACGACCATTACTCAGATGATCCCACCGAAGCGAACTATTTCCTAAATCATCTGGCGGATTCCGCTTTACATGATGAGATGGGTGGGTAGCCAAGTCCAGGCATAAGACTTATGAACCCCTGTAGCTAAGCTGGCAGAGCAAATACAGACTAGGGACACAGTCCCGGTCGTTCGTTCGAATACAGCCAAAACCAAAAATTTTAACAACTGAGTTTCATCCAAAATTTTGAACCTGCCATACTACTTACTAGTTAGCCATTTTGGTGCCCAATTTGGTATCATTCAATAACGGACTCCCAATATTTTCTGTGAAGTTTCTAACTATCAACTCCAGATTTAACACGAACAGGAAGTAGATCGTCCATGCCAGACAGTGAGAACACAGTACAACTAATTGCAAAATGCTAAAAGTCTAAAGTATTTAATCTGCTATGACATTTATTTTTATCACAGGATGAATGATCCCATTAGTTATTGGGTTTTAATAACTTAATACAAGTTAACCTTATTTAGTAACCAGATTATCATTCGCGTTCAATCACCCAACCTTTTGTTAACTGCTACTTGTTTTGGCGGAATGCCTGCACGGCGAACTGTCACATGTGTTTCCATAAGAACCTGAATCGGTCAGTCTAGCCTCAACCTGAAAGGAGAAAATCGACTGGAGTTGACGGGAGTTACTTTGTTACCTATCTAGATGATCGAGTAAACTGATCACTAGTCACAAGCGAAAGTGGCCGTGCGTTCAGGTATGATAATTCGGTCACGCCTGGCTTAAGGTCATTGTCACAGTGGCCGGAGTTCTAATGGTGACCGTGGCAGCATATGCACTCCTGACGAGTTTGGACAAGAACGAAACTGAAGCCTAGTGCCTCATTTCGAAACAGATTGGTTGAAAGTCTATCTAAACGCGAAAACTGCATTCCTATGTGAGTACGGTTCAATCTGAAATCGAAATAAGTCAATCAGTAACCAAAGCAACACACTAATAATTCAACTATTGCTATACCTGATGTGGCCTCAGTCATATACATAATAAAAGGCTTACATAAGTTTACAATATATTTTACAAGATATACGTCTTGTAGTACAATATTTACGCTAGTCTCAAGAAGTAATCCACCGAGCTCTTTACGCACTGCCTCGTTAGCAGGAGGAACATGTTAACTTTGCATATTTGGACAGGGACTTACTAGTGGTCTTAAAGAAGAAACATTTCATGAAATGAACACTGCTTTCTTGATGGACACCGAAATAAAATTGTTTCTGAATATGCAAAACTCCAAACCATGGTGGCTATAGTACCCATCAATAAATATGAGACATGATCGATAACTTAAACTTTGGACCCTTATTCCAAGAAAAATATTCACATCGATACCATGTTATTTTTTTACCAGTGTTTGTTTAGTGTATTGATTAACGTTTTCCAGGTCCAGTCGGTACCACGGGCAAGATAATCTTGGCTGGGTATGTGAATGTGTGTGTGTGCCATGACCTGACCTTTTCTGCTACCTTGGCGTGGTGGTAAGGCTTGTGTGCTGTTTTGATCCGGCGGGCTGTATTGACTGCGACCTCGGTCGTTGCAGGTTCAGCCATGCCAGATTGTGCAAAAGGGAGCAGCCAGACAATAGGCAGATGCGTCCGTTGTGAGGCGTTCGTTGTGTATGGTGTGAGTATGTTGTGTTTCGGTCCGGTTTGTTATTTTCTTTTTTGCCTGATCTGACCATCTGTTTGTGTGTTTGGTTTCTCTGTGAAGCAATATCTCTGTGTGTATGTGCCAAATGTCTTCGGTTGTGACTGTGGAACCTGTTCTAGGTGGTTGATGCTGATGCGCATGTGTGAGTGTGTGTCACCTACTGCCTTGTGGCATAGGCTTTTGAGCCAAAGGCTTTGGTTGAGGGCCCTAATCGTTCTCCTTTCTAGGTCTAGGCGTTCTGGCAGTATCCGAAGCCCACATAAAGCATGATCTTAGGAAATAAACCAAATATCATACTGCATCGGCTGTCGTGTAGAATAAACCGGGTCGCTCTATCTGCTGCACATGGCAGCGGGGATAGGCGAAAATATGCTACTGCCAATCACTCATCCTCATACTGTCCCCCCCCCCAACATTAATCCCCAAGCAGATAATGCTCGCTCAAGTTTCAGCAACCCGAAGAGCAACCTGACACAAGCCCGAGGACGCAAGACGCTCTGTGTTGGAACATGGAATGCGCGCACGCTGCTGGACCGACGCAGCTCCAAAGGACGGCCAGAACGGCGCACTGCACTGATCGCCATGGAACTGCGTCGCTATGGTATCGACGAAGCAGCCTTGAGCGAGACACGGCTTGCGGACCAAGGTAAGTTACGAGAAGCAGGTGCTGGGTACACCTTCTACTGGATAGGTTACCCGACAGACGGTGCTCGGGAGCATGGTGTTTGTTTTGCCGTCACAGATAACATCAACCCTTTGATGATAGGCGAACCGCACGGCATCAGCCCTCGAATGCTGTCTATGCGCCTGCAACTCGGTCGACGTAAGTGTGCCACATTTGTTAGTGTTTATGGTCCGACTATGTGTCACACTGATGATTTAAATGATCAGTTCTATGATCAACTGTCCGCCACAATCCGGTGCTGCCGGTGACTGATCGACTGTTTGTCTTGGGTGACTTGAACGCTCGAGTCGGGCGCGACTCGGTAGCTTGGGCGGGAATCCTCAGACCCTGCGGCATTGGTTCAGTGAACGAGAACGGTAATCGTCTGCTTCGCCTGTGCGCTACTCACGAGCTGGCTATCACAAACACCCGATTCCAGCTGGATGCGAGCAACATCACGAGGTGGACCCATCCACGAAGCGGTCATCACCATTTGCTTGATTATGTGGTTGTGCGTCAGCGTGATATTCGTGAAGTGCGTATCACGCGAGTGATGCGCGGCGCTGAATGTAGCACCGATCATAGACTGGTTAGGACTAAATTATTTATCCATGTACGCAAGTCTGTCTATTGTAGATCTTCCGGACAACGACAGAAGTTGGATATAAAAAGACTAGAGAACTGTGAGACGAAGACCACTTTTCAGTGTGCAGTTGTCGCTCGTCTGCACGACGTTCCTGTATCCACTATCCCTGAGGGTATATGGCAGTTAATCAAGGAACGGATCACGACGGCAGCCGCCGAGACGATTGGTGTCAAACGCCAACAACGTGGTTATCGCCGAACTAGAACGAGAGAAGAATACCGCGTATGCTGCCTCCACAGTGGACCCGGACAATGAGGCGAAGAAGACGACGTTCCGAAGTATCCGCTCTTAACTGGCTGAGCGTGTTCGCGGAATCAAGGACAACTGGTGGATGAAGCAGGGTGAGCAGATGCAGGGTTTCGTGGATCGTCGACAGCATAAAGAGTCCTACGATTCGCACAAAGCGATATTCGGCCCATCTATCCAGTCTACTAAGGCATTGGTAGTCGTGGACACCGGCTGTTCATGCATCCAGCCAGAGGACATCATAAAAGTCTAGCGAAAACACTTTGGTCACTGTTTTGTCACCCACTAAATCATCCTGCTACCATTGATTGGGTGACCGCGAAAAGGCTCCCGCAAAAGGACACCATATCTACACTTGTTCTCGCTCCGGAGTTGCTAAAGTTGCAAATAGCGATCAGACAATTGGGCAGTGGGAAAGCTGCAGGTGAGGATGGATTGCCAGGTGGAATCCTGAAGAATTGCGGGCCGGTGATGGAACGTGCACTGCTCCAGCTGGTTCACTCTATCTGGGAGCAGGAGGTGATTCCACAGGATTTCAAGGATGCTGTGGTAGTACCTTTGTTTAGAGGTAAGGATGGAAAGCAATGCCCCGACAGTTATCACAGCATAAGTCTGCTGAGCTGAGCAGGCAAGGTGCCTGCAAGAATTCTCCTGAACCGGCTGAATACAGATGTCTTGGAGGTCAATGTTCCTGAGGAGCAATGCGGATTCCGGATGAGTCATAGCACGATCGACCTGGTGTTCACCGCTAGACAAATTCAGGAGGAATGCCGGGAACAGAACCAGCCCCTGTATGCCCTTTTTGTAAGCTTCGCCAAGGCGTTCGATTCCATGACCCGCGAGGCGCTGTGGACGGTACTGGATAAGTTTGGATGTCCAGGTAAGTTCGTCAATTTGATTCGAATGTTGAATATGGGCATGAGGGCGAAAGTGCAATCTTGTGGATCTATCTTTGGTGATTTTGACATTGTCACTGACGTGAAGCGGGGTTGTGTGTTAGCCCTAGCCCAATTTAGTTTGTACTTGGCTGTCATGCCAACAGTTGCTTTTCAGGACTCTGAGGAAAACAGCCTTGAGGTTGAGTATCGGATGGATGGGTGCCTGCAGAATATTCGACGTTTTGGCGTCCAGACTCGATAACATACCTCAATGGTGCGCATGCTTTTATTCGCAGTTGACAGCGCCTCGTTCGTACACAGCGAGGACGAACTACAGCGACTGGCCACGGCTTTTGCGACCGATGCGTCCAAGTTTGGGTTGGACATCGACATAGATGGGGCATTCTTTTTCTTTCAGCCTTCTCCTGCCTGAGGTGCTGTCTGTGCACATTCACCCCAACTTTGCATCAACGGGGACGTTGTCAATTGTTGCGGGCATTTTTGCCACTTGGGTAGCAATCTGTCCACCGATCTGTCCGTGGACCGCGAGTTCAGAGCTCGCGTGACAGAGGCTAGTACTGCTTTCGGACGTCTTCAAAGACGTGTTTGGAGGAACCACTGCTTGAAGATGGCCACTGTGCTGTTTGTCTACTGCTCAGTGGTGTTGTCCATGTTGCTGTACGACAGTGAAACTTGGACATTGTATCAGCGGTCTCCATTTGGAATGTCTAAGACGCATCTGGGATATTCTGTGGTCAGACATGATTCCGAACATACTTCGATCAGTGTAGATTGGCGGCATTGAAGCCATGCTGATGCTCAACCAACTTTGTTGGCTAGGTCACGTCCATTTAATGGGTAACGACTGCATTCCGAAGCAGTTGTTTTATGAAACGCTGAAATCAGGTAAGCGAGTCCTTGTTGGTCAAAAGCGGAGATATTAAGATGTTATACCGGTAAGTGTTTCGCGTTGTAACACTGAATTTAGATGTTGGGAAATGTTAGTGTTGAACCGGATGGTCATCCAAAAGTTGTGGACAGTTACTGCGCGGCTGTGGTTTGAATCGTGCGTTACGCATGGGGACCATTGGTGTCATAGGCCGTGGTGACTACTGTTGAATCGTAAATCAGAACGCAAGGCAATCGTAACGAGCGTAAACAGCATGCATGTAATCTGACCCACAGACGTAACATGTGACATTAAAACAGTTAACGTGTAAGAGTTGGACCAATCATAGTCGCGAGGCCTCACGCGAGTGTGTGAGTAGCCAATCAGATACGAGGTAAATGTAATGGATGTACACACACATGCAACAACTACCATGCAGCGTTGCGATGTGTGCAGCCGCGAATTCGCTGGCCGTGTGGGAGTAGTAGATCATCAACGTACTCATAGTACACAGACGGTCAAGAGACAAAGATGAGGTTAGATTCAAGTAAATTATATTAGTTATGTCCGTTTTTTCATCTTTATCCAAATCCCACTGTCATTTGAAACTCACCCCTCCATTTTTCATAAACCTTCGTGCCTGTGGCCTTCTGCTGTTTTTCTTCTTTAGCCTTCTGATGAGTAGTCGGGAATTTTGGTTAATTTTAAATTGAACTTCAGCCACAATTGATCGCAGCCTTCGCATTCCCATAGACTTTACAGTCGGCCTCTTCCAAAAAGAAGAACTAGTTTCACTCTCATTAGAGCTCGTCAGTAGTGCATATCCTTGCCCCTGCCGGCACTAAAACCCCGGCCACGCTTCCATGAGGCAATCGTGTTTACCACTGCGCCATCGACCTCACATTAGTCACGACCGGATTATCGTATGTGAAAGCTCAACCACTTTCGCTTGTGTTTGTGTACTGTATGATGAATGTTTCGTCCGTTTCTCAGTTCAACCTTGAGTTTCGTTCTCCCTCCGTATCGTCTCCAGACTGCAGTAGCATGTACGCCTACACTGAACTACTTACACTATACTTTCAATATCTTTATTCCGAGTTCAAATGTTACCATTGGAGTCTCTCTTTGTTTACTTGCCGAGAGATAGAGTTTTCAGTTTCATGCTAGCCAATCGATTGGCTAACTAACATTGGCCGGTCGAAAACCAAGGTTTCACTCTCACGCCTCCTGGTCTGAATCATTCGGACTTACACTGCTTAGGTTAATTATGGGTGGAACCACAAGTGGTACAGCGTGATACACTTGTGTTGAGCGTTGTGCGCAAGGTTTCTTTGGCTTCGGTCACTGTGATAGGCTAGTCTGAAACGGATGTCACTAACCGCGTATGGCTGTCTACCAATGAGGGAAACGATGGTTTTGAGAAGCAGGTATCTGTGAGTGAATGCGTGCCATCAGATGCAGTGAACGTGAATCGGAATTACACAGTAAAAAAAAATACGCCAATGAAGTATTGTGGTAGCAACCATCATTACTATTTTTGGCTTGGTTTGTTTTCACTAACTATAAACCCTCCATGCATCATCATTCGGATTTCATCACGCACACAGAAAAACTGCGGACGCATCTGCGATAAACTATCCTCAAGGACTTCACGAAACGATGAAAGGGTATAGACGGACCATTTGTATGTTGCACAAATGCTTGAAATGTTACAGTTTTAATCCGGCTAAAACAGCTCATGGAAGTTTAAAAACGAGTTATTGAAGCGAAGATTCAGTTCAGGGAACTGGACATAACATGCAGTTGCAAAGAAAGTGATGTTACTGACTAAAACAAAGTGTTATTCATTGATTATCCATCCGGGTGATATAATCAAAATTAACCCGCATAAACATTGTGTACGCTGATGTGTTTAATATCATCTCTGTTTCTCATCGATTGCAGTCGCTGGACGAGGAGAAGGTGCGATTCGAATCCGCTGATGTGGACCAGAATAGTAGCCTGAACGAGTCGGAATACGCGGCGTTCGAACATCCACACAACTACCGACACATGGCTCCGTACGAGCTTATCCATACGCTTCGTGACTTCGACAAAGATGGTGATGGGATGATCAGTCAAAAGGAATATTTGGCGGATGGTGAGTACAGCGTTTGCCAACACTAGCGGTTCAAATACAATTTGTTTTTAGTTTTCTCAAGGGACCTTCACAGTACAATTAGAAATGAACAAAATCCGCTCTGCTTAATGATTTAAATGAAACAATAGATTTAATCTAACTATTTGAAGTTCACCGAAGCTTTCATGAGCTCGAGCTGCGAACTGTAAACGACTTATAACCGCAGACCAAAAGTTTTAGGGCTGACTGTGTGAAGTATTTACATAATCCGTCATTGGACCAGAGGTTCTAAGTGGTGTAACGGAAGGGTAAAACTGGCAGAGATCAACGCGCTCAACGAAGCTGAACGTTTAGCAGTCACTGTTTGATGTTGGAGTATGGAGCAGGTGTGTCACTATGTGAACATAACAGGAGCTGCTCATTTTAAGAAGCGTTGTTCATCTATCAGGTCATCATCACCATCATCATCATAGACAGCAATACATCAGTGGTTTACACAGGTGCTTAACTGTCACACAACCATGGGAAAGAAAAAGCCTCTGTAGGAAGAGAAAAAAAAAGAAGAGGACGGGAAGGGGACCTTACTACTAAAAATAGCTACGTTTATATGCAAATATACAGCATCAAGGTGTCTAAACCTTACAAACAAACAACCAAGCTGTAAGTGAAACTAAGGCGTCATCAGCAAGGCAGCTTCCTTACGGCTTTTATTGTCCCGCGCCATTAAGTGCACTCACTTCACAGACAACTCGGCCAAACAACGACAACACTCACGCCACTGAGCTCGGTTAGCCGTCATCTCACCTAACGTCTTCAACCACCCACTCTGTGAGTCGCACGGGCCCCAGCCTGCGAAATGAACCCAGCCTACAGTAGCCAGTCTGTTGGTGAACGATTTCATTTCCCTACACCAGGTCATCATCTGTCCACCTCACGCCAGTCGGTCGCAACGTCGGTAAACAGTGCTCTGTGTGGCAGACGGCTAGTTGACATCCTTAGCACATGGTTCAACCATCTAAGTCTGTGCAAATTTAATGAATGAACAAAAGAACCCGTTTGTCAGTCACTACCAAATACCCGCTTCTTAACTTTTTCATTGCTTTCTCTGGTCCACTCTACGAAAGCAATCGTACGCAGACATCAGTGGTCATATACTTAGTGATGGTTCACATCTTCTACCCTGAACGGCCAAGTTTCACTGCCGTATAGCAACACAGCCTTCATCATCGCCTCATATACACGACCTTTAGGCTTAAGAGAGATGCCTTTTTGTCGCCAGAGATGTCCCAAGTTAGCGAACATCACCCTAGCCGTAGAGATACGCGATCCTATTTCATTCCTTGCACCTCGGCAACCGTTGATGCAGCTTCCCAATTAAACAAACTGATGAACAACTTCCATAACTTCATTATCCGACATCAAATCTACGTAATCACAGCAATCTTGCAGAAACACTTTGGATCTTCAAGCTGCAAAGCGCATTCCGAAGTATTTAGCAGAAAGCGAAATAGCCTCCAGTATTGTTTGTGCTGCTTGGAAAGTGTCAAAAAGCAATTCCTTGTTGTCAGCATAATCAAGATCAGCCAGCCTTCCACCAAGTAGGAGGTCCACGCCGGCGTCATGCGAGTACTTTAGAAAGTCCTCCATTATTTTGCCTATGATGTAAGTGAACAAAAATGGTGAGAGGACAGCCTTCACATACGTCGCTCAGGGTGCTGAAACAGTCAGACAGTTCCCCGTAAACTTTAACCTGAGCGCTCTCAATATCTGGTCATGCCTGGGATGGTTGAAACCTTTTAGAACTTTAGGGTGGAAACAGGATTGTTAGAATCCATTTCTGGATTAGTCATTCATTGTGATGAAGGCAAAGAACACGTGAGCATATATGTAACCACAACCAAGGCTTGCGCTGCATTACTTTTGGTTTCACGCCTGTATAAAATATCTGGCGTGATTCGAAAGGAGTAGGATCAGTAGGCATGTTAGTGAAGGCCAGTTTGGTTCAGCTGATCGATACAAAGTGGCCAAATGGTAAGCTAATGTGAAATTGAAACCCATTTCTCCCAGAATCAAAAATATGGAACGACTCCAATAATAAACGCTAAACGTGAAGAAAAAGCAGGCGTTGAGAAGGTAGAACAACTAGAATTTCCAAGTAGACGCTTTATTTCGAACTAGAATAATGAAATATTATTTCATGTTTTGATTGATTAACGAAACATTTAGGAGACAGTACATCGAACAAAGCTGAAGAGAAGGACCATGGTTCTAAAATTCTGAACAGTATAGAGAGCTGTTCACCAAACTACACATGTCGTTGGTTGATATAAATGAAAACCATGTAATGTAGCTAACTAACCGATTGGGTTTTTGCTGGCGAATCGTCATGGGTATACTGATGAGACTTGTTCTGGACGACCGTCACCTTCGCGTTTGCATTCGTCACAACTCCATACAACCTGTAACAATGACCCATACCTTCCGCTGTTCATTTGCATACCGCGTGCTTCAGTGGGCTTGTCCTTTGTGTAAAACACGAAAGCATCTTAAATAGATACCGCGTAACAAGTGACCCATCAAAAACTCCACAATTCAACATGAAGCTGGTAACTTCTCGCCCATTTAATCACACTCATGTACAGCAGAAATGGGTCGGTTAGGTGAACCAAACATAATATAACTGTGAGCAAACATTAACTGGTTAAATCATAAATCAACTGAATACCCCTTCCTTACTGAATGTTTACTCTCAGTTTGAACGGGGTTTCTTAATGTTTGGTAGATCATCATAACAGACGATTGGCATTGAGCAAAGAGTCCTCATTCAGTTAATTTACTGGTTGATACATTTGCTTTTACAAACCACTGTACCACGTACGAGTAGCTATCTGGCGATGTGTGGGAGCTTGTCTGAGTACCAATAAAACACTAATAGCATATTATGAATGAGGTCTAGACTCATTTTCACATCAAAAATACGAACGATGTGTATTGCAGTTTACACAGCAGTGTACAATTTCATCGTTTGTACAACGTGAGGCTATAATCTAAACGAGAACAGTCTGTTGGATTTTTATTCAGTTAATGCCTACCTCCGTGCCACTTCATCTGATAGCACAATTTAGAGATGTTGTGCAGATTCCATTGTTCTACGCATCAGATATCGTCAACGTTGTTCAACGACTTGATTAATTTAGTGACCGCATTTTGGATTTAAATATCTGTAGGTGTTCCTGTCAATGGTTAGTTTTTCCCCACGGTCTGTTAACCTGGTTTAGTCATCAGTTAGCCTTGTCACACTGTTAATTAGCCTATTTTCTTAGCAAGTTATTTATCGTTCATTTGCGCGAGGTAACACGTCGAAATTTCTGATATGATGTATTCACTTCATCAACTAACTAAGAAAGGAAACAGGAATTATATTGAGCGAATAATATGTAGTCGTTTTTATGTCAACCTACAGGAATGGATTGATATAACCTTCAAATCTTGACAACTCAGAAGCAGCATTGTTGAATAGGAAGACACACTAATGGTACACCGCAAAATCCACTGTGATAACACAGTTGATGGTCATTCTAAAATGTGGTAGGAGCGGATTTTCTCGATGTATCCAACAAGTCATTGCTTATGGAATTCACCTTACTATGTAGATTCTAGGCGAACACGTGTTATAATAAGAATAGACTGATTTGTTACCATGCATTCAACGTAACTTATTTTCTTTGGCTGTTGCGCTTACTGTTCTCATGGACTGATATCGATAAGCCGTTTATAGTTGGCCTGCAGATTCCTAAGAATATACCGCTGCTCAAGATGTGATTGAAGGATGGTTTTACATACAGTTAGTCCCAGTGACCATGGGAGAGGTGATGGACAGCTGTTTTGGCCCTGTATGGCTTCACCAGTAACATGCAAGCCGGGAAATTTATCCCACGATCCACGAATAAGCGTCAGGCAGTAGTCTAAATACTTGTTTGCCACACCATGAGATCTTGGTTGAGGGGTTTTCAAAAAGGTATGGGAATTACTTTTCTTAGCTGTTGCGCTTCTTTATCCCATGGACCTATTCGAAAAGCTGTAAGCTTACTGATTTCTGGGATTTTGATTTGAAGAGAAATCTCAGTCGTGGGAGCATCTGTCAGAGTAAACTGATTAACCACCATGTCTTCCCTGTGGACGGCCGGACATCCTAACATTACTCACAAGCAAGTGCCGCTGATGATTATTCAGCCGTATCTAATATGAAGTCTATGACGCAATGGTCAACATAGTTGTTTCATGAAGGAGTAGCCGGAATTATAATCCCCGTCATGGCAAGGACTGTTTACGAGTTTCTACAGAGAGAACCTTGATTTTGGTGCCCCTTTTTGAAAAATGTTGGCTGAAATATCTATGGGAATGCGAAAGCTGTGATCAATTGTGGACGTTCATGAACCAGAATCCTCTCCTACTTATCAGTAATCTTTGTTTTCATGCGGTCACCTTCTTCACCGCGTGCATCTTTTGGTCGGAAAGTTTTGAAACGTAGTTATGTTTTTTATGTACACATACAACAGAAACAATCTAGTCAACCTGACAAAGTTATGCGGCAATAGATAAGTGCTTTGTCAAATCCAACTACATATAGCGAATAACAATGACAACAGCTGATTTTGTGTTCATCAGAAGTCTTATCACATTCGTATGGTGCGGTTTGTTAAACTGTATGTATGAAACCAACGACCGCATTATGGTTCTTTACTGTGATTGAAGATCTCCTAGATCGCTAATCTGATTGGCGATACATAGGAATTCGACAAACCCCGTGTGACAGGGAGAAAACCAGTCCACTTTTCTGGTCGATCGGCTCAACACTCTTCAGGTGTGAATACTTCCCGGTCTACGTAAACTCGCAGAAGACGCCCATGGGCATCGAATCACATACCAGTATTTGGTACCAGTTCTAAATTGCATGGTAATTAACGATGCAAGTCGTCATACAAAACATATTTAGGCTTCGGCACCCAAAAACTTATCTTCAACGTAAAGTTTGTAAGTCTTATTTTCTTTAGTTCTAAACAACACCATCTGTTCCAAATGGCCCACGAATATATTGACCAAAACGCATTTTTATAAATTGTTCATTGCAATACAATATGCCTTTGTATAAAAACTAATGCGACGAGACCACTGGCCAGACCTGGAACAAAGTCGCTGAGCATATCATTTTGATTTCATACTTATTGATTTTTAAAAGGAAAACTGGGACTCTGTTGTCAAGACTCAGAACATTATCTCCGACTAAATGTATGCCTCGCCGGTTCATCACTATTTATACAACTGGGGTGATATTTACAGATGAATAAGTAACCGCATCTTGGAAGCTTATGCAAAGCAATGCATTGAGGCATCCTTATATAAATTCTTCCTACTTACAAACGTGACCGAGGATGTTTACTTGTTCACTCGTTCAGGTTGGGCGGTACGAAGTTGCTAGAGTAGTGGTCACTAGAGTCGCCTGAAATGCACAGAGATCGATGATCTGATCCCATGCCTGGCGAGGATATACATATGCATTTCTGTAACAAAATGAAACTTAATTTTAACGGTTCCCCTCGAAATAGACGGGGAATATACTTATCAAACTGAGAAAGCTCTCATGATGTGTGAACGCCTTCGAATCTTCATTTGCAAGGTCTGAGAAAAAGTGCTTTACAATGCAAACATCTGCCCAGTGGACCACATATTAACAGCCACACAATATGGATTATTCAACAAGGTAACTTGGACTTATGACAAAAATACGTTATTATCCCGTGAGCATTGTAACTTATATATTCTTCCCAGACACAGACAGCTCGGCTTAGGTTCTGTTCTCCCATTAACAAAGTACTTAACAGTTATATATTAACTTATAGATAAACATGTTATTTATTCTCACTATCTTACTGGACTTGTCAACCTTTTTCTAACGAATGCTCGTTACTGTGGATTAGAGTGTTCTTTTTTGTTCGTAGAAGCGGAGCCAGTGTATCGTGTTGCTCTTTACCCACGAAGAAATTGCCAAAAAAACACTGGGAACACTTCAGGCCGATGTGGACTGATTAAAAGATTTACTCAGATTTTTGTTTTGTTGAAGTACCTCACCTATTTGGTTGAAACAGTTGTAGAGCAATTGTGATGTGTACGTTCACTTCGTACTTACTCGTACATGTTATGACTACTTTTTATTGTGAAGCCTTTTTTCCAGGTGAGATGAAAAAAGACCAATGATTAAATTTAACCTGCGTGACACTCGGCAACTTCACACTTCGAATCAGAATCCCACCTTCATAATCAGGATACGGCGTCACAACTTACGATTAACGAAGTTTTTTATGGCTACACTCAATAAAAATTTCGCCCCCTGTTTACATCTTTCGAAACAATAAATCGTAAACCGTAGGTTACCCTGGACTGTTTTGAACGCCATATCGACCGTATCGAATGATTGTCACACTCTGCTTCGCATACTATAAAAACGTTGGAACGTAAAATTCGGCGACCACCACTCATTTACCTACTTCAAGCTTCCGCTTTCGTCCTTTTTTAAAGAATGCCGGACTCGAGCTGTTAGCTTTCTCTAAGCTCTTCAAAATTGCGGATTCTTGCCCCAAACAGAAATGCATTCTTGGCCATCTCAACTGTTGCCCATTACTATGCTGACCCCGTGTATTATATACGGATGAATCATCACAAGAAGAATGTTCCAGAATGGACATATGGCAATGTAGTAGCCGAATACTGATAGTTTATTTTTCATTGTAGTCTCTATGAGTTGCGGCAAGCTTTTCATATTGCTGACGCAGCCACTAATCACCTTTTAGACAGGACTGCGTTTGTTCCTCTTGTTCAACCACTCATTACTGTCTAACTTTAGTTCTCTTCGGGAAAAAAGGGCTTGAATTCCAGGTGGTACTTCGAACTGGAGGATAACAAAGTGAACTCTGGACAACAAGCCAGATGGGGAAGTTCCTTGGATTTACACTCATGAATGGCACACTTTGACACTTGACCGGTGTGAGCTGGAACATTATTGTGATTGATCAAGGCACTGGCATTCAGCTTTCTACTACATCATTCCTTATTGAACCACGCACCCACCGGAGCACAGCAGTCTAGTAGACACCTTCTATTGTTACCGTGTGTGACATGTAATCAACTGAAGCCACACTCTAAGCATAATAAAAAATGGCACATTTCATCGTGTCAGTGCCCGAACGAATTTTGAACCTCTTAACTAGTAGAAAGCTACTGATTCTCTTTTGTGTGGATAGCTGTTTTACCTCGGGTGATTCCGTGTATCAATCCAAATGACTAGACACTGCTTGAAATGATACCAATGCAAAAATCTTCCTCTGAACATCGAAACTGGTTCTGTTCCATTTCCATATTGAACGCTCTCGGCATTCAATGTACTCGCGCCTTGGGTGTGGTCGAATGTTTTTGCTCGATTCAGTCCATCACAACAAGATCAACGATCACGGTGTTCATTATTTTGCTTATAATTACCCAGTGATTTTACCTTCTCGTCTTTTCTACGATTGATAGCTTTACCGACGGTCATCTTTGCAGGTCACCCTTGACCTTGTTAACCTTCAACGGACCTCCATATACGAAGGGAGTCAGTAACCCAACATTTGGCTGCGGAAGGCAAGAGGCAATCCTGCTAGTATACACCACACGCGCGCCAGTGGGTTTCCATTGGAGTAGCCATCACAACCGTTAGGAATTCAGTGGCAGCTTGATGGTCCATTCTAGTGTTTTTTAATCGCAATTGGGTGACTATATGACAAAAACTAGGAAAAAAACTCTAGGAGTAGCGACAAACTTTGAAGTTTGGAAATATCATTTTCTGAGATGAGGCCAAAAATAGGTTCAGTTTCGAACCTTAAAGTCATCTGGATCATAATCGGGTTCATATCTATTGGAGCACCCTTAGTAGTTGAAAATTCAACCATAGTCATACTTTTAAGAATGGTGTTTGGGTTTGTAGCTAATGGAAAAAGAAATACAACACTGTAAGCAAGTTGTCACATACAACTTTTCAACGCTTTAATCAAAAGCACACTTCGTAACGCCGTGTTCTTCTCAATCAAGCATGTCAACCACGACCTTTACGGTGTTTGCCGTCATTCATAATAAATTTGGTGCAGATCTCCAGCGTTCAAGTTGCCCAACCGTTCCGAGGGGAACAAGAAGTTATCTTGCGCTAGCACTGTTCGATAGCCTAAAGATCAGGACTTGTTCACTAGACAACAGCTGGTAGTTATCTTTGGACTACTGGGCAACGTTTTAGTTGTTGTTTAGATAGAGAACTTAACTGTTCTAGTTTGTTGATTACTCATTATTGACCAACTAATATGAGTCCATTTTTACAAGTACAGTCAACACCTCTTTGACACTGGTGAACCATCTACGGGTTGGAACTTTGAAACCAGATAGAATTGAGAATGTTAGATAGCACACAACATGCAACTGTATGGTTGCGTTTAAGTTAATGGCCTGACTCCTGTAATCTTCACACCTGCATTTAAATGTTTGAAAATTATCGGTTTGTTCCAGCTAACTCCCAGGTGTCACGTTCGGTGTTGTATTTTTAATCAAACTACACAGACAAAATGCACAAGGACGCGTTTGTAATTGAGAAAGAGAATTTCAAACGATATGACCAGAACAGAGACGGAATGCTGGACAAAGAAGAAATGAAACAATGGATCACACCGGGTAAGCGAGTAATTAGTAAAATAACCTTTTCTCAGAACTGGCATCCTGTAGTTAGGAGTTGACCTTGTGAGTTAACTGTTGGCAGAGAGGTTCAACTGAGTGTGCAGTAAAAATTACAGTGCTCACTTTCAAGTTAAACTACTTGACAAGTAGCTTCGATCTTCGCTACACTGACGGTGAGATAAATACACTTCTACAGAACAGAAGATGCCTTCATTCAACCTGTTGACCCAAACATGTTGGCCTTACATTAACCAATAGTACTTCCCCCTCCCATCACAAGTAGTTTTACCCTACTGTTCTACATATAACATTGATCCGCTCTGTAATGAAGATTTTATATAATCGAACACTGAAACACTAAGACGCATGCGTGTCACGCTTGACACTCTCATGTAATATAACCGGCGTAGGTAGCACGAAATTTAAGGGAAAACGTGACAATCGAACTGGATTCAAATAGCTGATAACGGTAGGTTTGACTGAAATATGAAGAACATTGTATTTTTTAAAAACATTTGCTCAGTTCAATGAGTTATAGACAAAATTTAAAGCATTACAAAAATGTCTAGTTTGTATGGAATCCAAGGTTACCATTTATGTAGAAAAATTATGTACTCCGGGTTTTTCCTGAACGAATACCTACTTGGCTGGTATTTAGCGGGGAATTAAGAAGACTACATTTATTCATTTCCCAAGGTTAATGTTAACTGATAGTGAAACATCAAACAATGAGGTTCTAGCTATAACTTTATTTTAGACCTAAACCCTTAGATTCTTGGTTCATGTGAATTTTTGCGGTCAGATTTTTGTTTTCGGTAAGATTCACCAGTTAACTGACTGAATTTTAAGAAATGGACTTGAGTCAATTACCTAAAAATGTACGGTCCGTGATTTTCAGACTTCTATTGAGTACAAACCGCCTCAAGGTAATTTTCGTTTTTGAAACCATACAATAGGTTGCTGGGTTGTATAACACCCTATAAGGGTGTCCGTAAAAAAATAATCGCTCACTATCCAGGTCAGTAAAACGCACCTGAGAACATGCGCACACCAGAGATAAGTTATAATGTAAAGGGATCTATGCTAGCCTCAAATTCAACAGTTTCTAGTATTGCGAATTGCAACTCATACCTATGATCACGCTTTAATTATCGGAAAAAATAAACGTCCAACCAAGCACAGTAGCAAAAAACAACAATTCACTTTTGATCACAATATGAGAAAACTTGCGCCAACTTATTCGCGTGGGTCGCTGCTAACACGTTTGAGTGCCTTCAAGTTGACCCAAGTACCAGCATAAATTAAACTCCATTTCTAGTCAGTCCCTTTCGAAAGGATATGCTAGACTTGAGTTTTATTCGTGTCGGAAGTCACCGGTTATGCCTGCCCCTACCACGGTTGAGACTTGAATTCCGACCTACGTTCTTAGGAGGCGACCGTGTTAATTACTGCGCCAGCAGCCCCAGATTAGGGGCGGCCGAATTATCATACTTAAACTCTCAGCCACGTTCCTTCTTTGTAAAGTCCAAGTTGTTCGATTGTCCCGGTGACGATACGGTAGCTGTCCTGATGACTCCGGTCAATCGTCCCGCCATTAGGGACTTCTCATCAAGTTGAAATCAGCCTAATCTTGAAACGATGAGATAACCTGAGAATTGCTAATAGATAGATGGCGGCGCTGATCGTTTATATTATCAAACAGTCAATTCTACCGGACGTCGGGTAAATGAGACGGTTATCAACACGGCCACCTCACGAGAACATGATCTGAGAGACAAGGATGTGCATTAATGAGAAGTTTGAACGAGAGCTATACACTATTCTAGAATTTTTTTCACAAAAGAAACTGACTAGAAAATCAAGGTAGACGTGAAAGCCGTGAATAATATTCAACCGAAATTTCGTACTACTGATCACTATGCTGAAAGTTATCACCATCAAATGCAACGTTAGAAGTTTAGCAAAGAGTGAACTGGTACTATCGTATCACCTCAAAACTGCACTCAGAGGATTACATCCTAATGGATGGCGTGATAAATCAGTGGAACAACTATTTACAGTATACAATCTTTGATAAAAAGAGCATGTCAACATTTCCATAAATCTAAAAAACAACTTCGTGATCATTTTCTTTTAACTATCTTTGGAGTTCCCTTGATCCAGTTCCCCTACACAGCAAAACGACAAATATTGCGAGATGTTAACATTTTGTCCATTCTCATCGGTTGCATATATGAAACCGCTGATTATACATGAAAAATGACCATGGTTAGAAGAACAGCGATTAAACATGACGCACACTGACAACATCAGAGCTGATCAGACGGCAACATTACTGACTGCGTCAACATCTGTTGCGCACAGACTGGTGGTCAATTCTGCCTGAATGACGTGGTTTCCGTGAATGCCAAAATCCACACCAAAATCCCGTACTACTCATCATAAACCAAAATACTGCTCAACATCTTAATGATTTCTATGATTCCAACTTGGAGAGAAGTTCTAGTCGAGGGGTCATCGATTGGAGTTGACATGACAGTAACTGTGTCTCCTCTCGAGGCGATCAGGCCACCTGATCGTCACTCACAAACGAAAATGGTTGGGCGTTCACACATGATAATTCGGTAGTGCCTTATGTGAGGCCAATGGCCCAGTGGTAAACACGGTTGTCTCATAAAAAGCGTGGAGTGGGTGTTATTGCCGGCAGGGGCAAGGATATGCACTACTGACGAGCTCTAAGGAGAGTGAAACTAGTTCCTCTTTTGGAAGGGGCCAACTGTGAAGTCTATGGAATGCGACAGCTACGATCAACTTTCGGTGATCGTCAATTTATATAGAAACCAAAATCCCCTACTATACATCAGTAATGCCAACATCTTCGGGCTTCGATTGTGTAACAACACAATGGACGTTAATGGGCTAAACAAGTGACCTGTATCCAGGATAGGTTTAGAATTCGGAGCGAAACTCAAGTCTATTGCTTCTTTTCGAAAGGGGCTAACTGGAAAGTCTATGGGAATGCGACAGCTGCGATCAATTATGGGTGATATTCAACTCGAAACAAAACGAAATGTTAAAATCTGGCAACATTTGTCTCCTAAGTTTTTACTGGTTTGTGGTTCAGTTAGAATATCCACTTGCTTGAATATCCTATGATCATTAGTTTGTCAGTCTTGAGTGAGTCGAAATGTATTGTTTTGCGCGTGTCGTAGTTAGATCGCGTCCATGTTAGATCAGATAACCTACCACAGGTTGCAGACGGGCAGACACACTAGAGGATGTGATTGTCAACCGCATGGACGTCGAAGCGGATGACGCTCAACCTTCATTAGCACGTACACGGGATAACTTACTGTTGGGATTGCTTGATTATAAACTGTCAGAGTATTTGGTTAATTGACTACCCATCCACTCACAATTATAATATTAGTCAAAAAACGGTAAACAAGCAATGACTGAAACCACAGCATAACCGTAGCTCAAAGTATGTAAACAAACCAAAAAGCGAACAAAAATGGATAAACACAATAACAAACAAACCGATTCTACATATGAACATAATATAAATTGAATGCTTCGCTACAAAAAAAACGGATTAGAAATATACATGATGCAAACCCGAGTTGTTGCAAACTTATATGAATAAGTTACAGTACTACATTGGTCATTAAGTTAAAACTCGCAGACTCGGACTAACCCAACAGATATCAAACAGTTCAGATGACTGCTTTTAAAATTCCACTTACTACAGGTTTCCATCGCACAGCCGCAGACGAAGCGGAACATCTTTTCACTGAAACAGACACGAATAAGGACGATCAACTGACCAAGGACGAAGTGTTGGCTCAGCATGATCTGTGGGTAGGAAGCCAGGCAACTGACTACGGACGTCATCTGGACACTGTGATCAAGGACGAACTCTAACTCACTGAATGGCCTAATCCCAAATAAACGTTTCCACAGCCCTTATCGTTCTCACTTAGCATTCCAACAATGCGCTTTCTGAAATAGAGCGTTTCACAGTAATGAGAAAGACGGTAAGGGGACTCTTTATGAACTAACATCTTCTACTGAAATAAGTGACAAAAATGATCGACAGGTTGTAAAATAAAGTGACGTTTGTTAACATTATATTGCGATAAAAAGTTGTTTAATAAAGCATGTACTTTACTGTTCCACTTGCACGTTCTCATGCCGTGCGCGCATTCGTGTTTGTGAGCCGGAATTCCAGTCCACAACACAGTCGTGGCTTGCATTTGAACGTCACGTACACCTGTGGCTGACGCTTTCTGTCGTGAGATTGTCCGTTGGTCGGATTTTGTTGCGCACTGGCAGGTCTGGTCGTTCGGGTTACCTAGACCCTACTCTCTATAGGTTTTGGTCATATCTCATCAGGTCGTCGAGATATTCCATTGTGTTGGAACAATCACGCTTCCGCTTTGACCACCCAACGTAATATCAGAAGTATTTGTAGAAATCTGAGGTTCGACTGAACATCAACTGGTAAAAGAAACCAAACGCTGTTAGGCGGCATGAGCCAGGAAGTTAAACAAGGAGCTCGGAAATTTCCTATTTGAACTCGGCGATGAACACTCAACTTGCCGTGCTACAGACTGGACCAGGCAGACCAAAAAATAGACCGCTGCGTTCAAATTATCCAAGCAGCTAAAGCCGTAATCCTGGAATTTGTATTACCAATGAGTAGTGCGCAACGGTGATAATTCTAGATGAAACTCAGTTGTAACAAATATCGACTTCGGTAATTGAGTCCAACTATGGGATTTCTGACCTCCAAAGTGGCTTCTCAGCCTTCACTGATAGAGTGCATGCCGCGGAAGGGCACGCGTTTGTGTTTGCTGATTAGAACACAACTGGAGCGTAGGTTCTTCAATATTGAGTCCCATCCAAAAGCTACAGAAACTAGGTAAGTTTTACCAAGGACAAAAAATTGGGCGTGTTCAACGGTCTGTTTACACAACCCACGTAAGCAAAACGGCCACAGGGTAAGCCTCCTTGGTATAGAAATCTCAGGGTGAAAATAAGTGACACATGGTCATGGAAGGCCGAGGTATCTAAAGTGGTTAATCACAGCGCGCAGTCCAGCCACTGTAGTGAATTCAGTGTACACATGTTACGCATTTCCATATTCACCTCCTTGGACCTACATCAAGTTACGATACTACACATTACTTGCTATAATCTACTGCATTCACGTGATCAAAGCCAAGACACAAATGAACAACTCGATTGTCAGTGCTTATTCTTTGACAACTGACTGTTGATCACTATCAAATACACTGCACCTTGGGAAGTTATGAGGATGTGGAGATCGGGGTGATCTGGATACTATGAACACTGGGGTCCGTGAGTTTCCTACAGGATAACTGATACGTCAACATCGAGACTCAGAGCCCGCAGTTACAAGGCCACAGGATTGATCAATGGAAGTACCCTGGATTTGCATGTGAGTATTTCATACAGGACGCCTCGTGTCCCAATCCACATTTGATTACTCAGTGGATTCAGCTAAATGAGCAACTATTCTTATATACCTGACTCTTGTATCCCTGCTGTTAAAATGCTGCCGCAATGTACACAAAAGCGCAAAACGAGAGTAGCTTCTACAGATTCGGTCCGGAGACATATGGATTGGCTGGCACAGTATCAAGCGGCGACTATCCCTCCTAAGATATCTTTTAAACTGATTCTGATACTTTTGCATGGGGGTTCTCTTCAGTCCCTTGCTTCCAGGATTCGACATCTGAGACACCCCAAACATCACAGTTTAACGCTAGAACAATCATGGCATTTCTACTCCCGGAGACAATCAGATGTGTCATATAGGACTCATGTTATGTATTAATTAGTTATTCGAGGCCAAACGCTTAAACAGCTGAAATCACATCTGCGAACAACAACTGGTCACGAAAAATTGCTGGCAAGCTGACACATGGAATTTGCAGATGGTCAACAAAACAAAAACGAACAATACGCAGCTTGCAACCACAAAACTATGGCTTGTCTTGAAGCCCAACGAACTGGAAGGAGGATTTCTGGGCTTTATTCAGCGAGCAAACCAATTTCTGAACATTGTGACAGCAACAAAAACTACAATAGTTGACATAAATTTTAAAAAAATGAATGAGTGTAAACTACGTCTTCATCTCCGGTGGAATTTTCAAGAGATATGGTCTCAAGATCGTTATGTAACTTCTTCGAGAATTTTAGAAAAACGAGAACTACCGGGAATAGTTACAACCCACGAATAATACAACACCACTCACGTTGCGAAACTATTTTCAAATGATCATCATCAGTTTCAACATTGAGCCGTACCTGTGTTGGTACAGTCCCGAACCGCAGGATCCACATACGTTTTGTGCACTGGTACAGCAGATAACGTTGGTTTTATTTTATTATCTGGACATTAAACATCGTTGTCTTTTTACCTGTTGGATGGTCGAGTTAAAACTTGGGATAAAGATCAAATGTGTATTCTTTTGTGACGTGCACACACAGAGTAGAGTAGCAACTCCTTCCGGCTAACTTCAAAATTGAATACTTCTTTGCAACAAATACATACAATCAAACCCGCAGCATGTTGTTAACAATGTCTACCCCACACATTTTATCTATGGAATATAACAGTATTAGGACTTTTTTACCGGACGGTTGAGTATGAAAATTATGATGCAGAGTGGAAAGTGAGGAAATAAAGTTCCTGGTCTCTGCTTGATATTTTATGGGAGGTCGTCCCTCCAGCTTGTTCTAACAGGTGCATTCATACCAATGAAGAGCTTCTGCTTTCACCTCTACCGGGATCTCATAGCGGTTAAAAAGTAGGTATCACAATCGTGTTGTACGCTGCTTGTCGAGAGTACGACCAGACAAACGATAAAACACCAGCTCTAACATTATGATCCTTACCGAATACTCCTTCCGTCAGATGCATTGCCACGTCTATCGTCCAAGGCTGATTTGTCCGCAATTCCCGATCTTGTGAACCCAAATGCCGCAACGTATACACATATTTCGTATTGCGATCTATCAACCTAAAAGATTTCACCCTGTACTTCTCTCGCCTGTTCGGTATAAAAATATTTAGTCGTATTTAGTTTCCCAGATGGATCAGTTACTTGACAACCGTGAAGAAATCAGAATTGTAAATAGGTCCACTTGTTTCGCTGAATCTTTTAAAAGTACTCTATATTCGAAGGAACTGATCATCTTGTCCAAATCGGCCGCAAATGAACTTGCCGTCAACGTGGAAGATTTTCTTGATCGTGTAAAGCCAGTTTGGAGGTATAGCTGATCTACCCATATAAACTTCGTCTTGAAAGAACGGCTTCTATCGTACGGTTCAAGAGTAATCTGTGAACCAACAGACAACTCCACCTTCTGCGAAGAGTCCAGAGCATTTATAATGATTCTTGATAGCTCGAAGCATATACATATATGTCAACAAACGTGGAAATACATCATATGCACTAGGAAGTGAATAGGTATCTTTTTTTAGAGTGAAAATAAGGAGAAATATGTTCGTTGTGGGTGATCAACCATCGCATAAATTCGTCTCCTATTTTTAAATTGCACGAAACGGTATCTGCGATAGGAACTGTAAGACAATAAGAAACATTTATCACATTAGCCCAATGTTTGCTGATTTTGATAGTCACTTCTAAATCCTAGATTTTGTAACAGTAGCTTTGCTGATGCTCATTGCTCAGCAGTCCACACCGTCGTCTTAGTTTACATTGGCTGGACTGAACATCGAGTCAATGTAGTCATCACGACTGCACGTAAAATCTCACCTAAACTCTTAATCTTGACCGTTCGTTTTGTTGTCACGTTAACGTCTGAACATCCAATCATTTAGGGTGAACAAAACAATTTGTCTTTTTTGCTGTTGCCATCAGTGTTAAGATAGTTTTACTCGATAACACGGCATTTGTTGATCACAAATGTATTCTGGATCTAGTATGGTGTTTTAGTTGATCAAGGAGCACTCTCTAGAATCCCAGCACGCTAAGCAATCTCTCCCAAATTAGGAAAAGGTGTGGCATTTACATAAATCGTTGCGACTTGACAGTTTAAAAATAATTAAAAACGACGGTACTCATTCTAGTGCGAATAGCATTTCGGAGTAAAATTAATTCAGTTATGACCGGTGAATAATTTCAAGCAAAAGACAACGACAACAGCACACCTCCGACCTCGAGAGCAATAGAAATTGATTGCCACATGTGATAACATGACTGGGAATGCGTGTCTACAAAGAAACTAACGCAATGCAACTGACAAACAGGTTGTGCAGCTGACTGTGGGCAAATAAAGTGTGTATTTCTACATATGCAATACTTTCCGACTGGCAGATCAACTGAATCTACGTTTAAAAAAGGACACCAAGAAGAACTAACTCATGAGAATCACAAGTCCTCGTAACAACAACGGTTGGTCAAACCCGGTAATGAGGACTGTGTCCCGTGCAGACACTGACGTGTTGGCATGTCAAACACCGGTGAATGTTTCGTGTAACAAGTATAACCCTAAATGAGGTAACCTGGTGTTGTGCATGACAAAGACTTGATGAATAAATGTCTGGATTGGTAAGTTTGTTGTAAACTCTCGAGACGACATACTGGTTCGTTCTCGATATAGTGATGCGCTTGATAAAAATCGGATTCTCGCCACGGTAAAAATTAACACGGAAATCTCAGTCCCGAAAATACCGCAACTGTCCCGTCATTTTCCCCAAAGACAAGCCAAAAAGACGCGTACAAAAAAAGCTTTGTGCCACCCCAACACATGTGCGATAAAGTATTTATATGGGGCGTAATGACTAAACATTCTCGAAAAGGCAAACAGAACAGTTGCCGAGAGATAATAGCTAGGGTCACTAATGAGAACAGCGGCATGAGAAGTCTCGCCCGCTCCGAACAGTTCCACTACTTAGGGTCGAATTAATCGTTTTTTTTATTGAAGACGGAGGTGGTTTGGACGAAAAAAATGGATGCCCTAACAAAGCTGCTACGAGAATCCTGTCCATAACTCAAAAGATGCTGCTCACATGAGAATAAACGTCGATGGAAAGGATGTAGAACAAAAAGCCATTGAGATTTTGCTGTGGAAATGTTTTTAATACACGTCTCAACTACTTCACCCCTCGTTAACATTAGTTTGAGACATGCATACAAATAAAAACCGCCATAAATCTTCGACTATAAGGTCTTCATCGATATCGAAAGTCCTTTCGATTGACTCTGAACAGTTCATTCCCGTGACCCGATATGAATAACCGCTTGCCAATTGATGATGGGGGGATTCGTTTACAACTTGAATGACACTCGTAATTGATTATAGCGTTCGGATTCCCATAGACTTCATGCAGCCTACTCCGAAGAGAAGCACTAGATGCAAGTTTTATTCGTGTTAGAGTTCACTGGCAGTGCCTATCTTTACCAGCAATAAGACTTGAACTCCGACCTGCATTCTCAGGAGTTAACCGTGTTGAACATTGCGCTAGTGACCTCACATTAAGCATGACCAGATTATCATAAGCTAACTGTTTTCGTTAATGGTAACGAGTGTCCAGCAATGTGACTCAGCCCTGGTATACGGTATTGTCGGTTACGCGTGAGTTGTCCCGCTTTTTTCAGAAGGACGTACACCTACTGAAGTTCGACTTGGTGGTTATGACAATGCGGTTCATTTTTTCTCGTTTCCAGTACCTCATAAAAGTGAAGAGCAATTCAAACCGTCCGTCATAGCTATGGTAAATGTCTAATGATGCAAGCTACACAGTGCTTCATACTCTACCGAGTGGCAACGTCACACTGTCAACTATTCTCAGTCTGCTGACAAGCCGTTGGCCAATAAAAGTGAACGATGCTTTCTCACATGTCAGGTTAGGTTCGCTAATTTTTGCAGCGACTTTTCGTCCCAAGTAATCCAGCAGGCGCTCAGTGGATCCAAAGCTGGCGAACCTAACGGTTAATGAAGGTCTAAGACTCCAGCGAGCTATTATAAAGCATCAACTACCTTCCTTGAAGGTAAAGCAATCCCTGCAAAGTGTATCTTAGACCACAATGTTTGCACGGAAGTTAAGAACTGACAGAATTTGTGTAACATGAAGCAATGCGTGAGAGGAATAGCTCTAGTCCTCAATCGCCGGATAACTTCCCTATTAGACGTCAGTTTTAGATGACCACTTGAAGAGAACGACATAAACGCCAAACCTTCGAGACATCGTTTGATTCCTCCGTTCAAATCCGTGCTATTCATCTCAACTTTTTAGTAACCAAGTGGTTCGAAAATCAGCTCATCCAAATACTTACAATCTGCCAAACCACTGTACCCAAGTTCATTAATCTTCAGGTGTCGACACAGACATGCACTGATGAGAGCCATCTGCACGTGGATGACCCACTCCAAATTTAGGAAGATGCACATAGCCTTAAAAAAACCGAATGACAAGCGGAAGTAAACTGTAAGTACGTGACCAAGCCATAACAATAGGTCTGATCTTGAGGAAGGGTTTGGTGTTAGATGTACACCAGGTAGTTGTTGAATGACAAAAGTACATTTGTCAGCTTCATTTCGGATCGATTACAATGAATGTTTGCACACTAACTTGAGGTTTCCCATCGAGTATACTTCTAAGCTAACTGATCGAATACAAACGTACACATTCGAGGGTGCGAAGCAATACTTTCAACTTTGGCGGTCGGCATCAATGACAGCGACAACTCTCGACCTCCACCGGCAATAAATGGGGGACAACGTATATCCAACTAAGCTGACCCTGGCAACCATACTTCAACTGAAATTTCTGTTCAAATGGATGATCAATGGTTCTAAACCCTGATGAATGATTTTCATGGTTACGTATTACGCATTCCTTAAGTTCACGCACAGAGTCACTGTTGGAAAAATCGGTCACTTCGAGAAAGTAAACATTGTGGAAAAAAACCCACCTCAGCCCATACTTTTTCCCCATGAGACAATACTGGTATGATCTATCACAATAACTTCATTTTATAACAAAACAGTCGTTAGAACAAACATGGGTGTGTATTACCATGTAGTACGGATCGAGTGTACCCGTGGGAAATTCGAACAAGGACGGACCAACAAGAATACATCAGTCGATTGTATAGTTTTGTAAACAGAAGGCTCCACGGATTATTGCATGGCGAATTTCGCCAAATTACACCATGGACTACTGTGAATGAAAGTAGTAATTATGTCGACGAATGGGAGGGATTGATGGAAATTTACGGCTTGATAATGGAGGAGAATTATTTTTGCTATAAACATGTAAAGTCTGATCAAGTGCTTCGTATCAAAACTGGTTTTATACCCGAGGAGAAG
>LUCH01017217.1:0-85510 GCA_013368495.1 Paragonimus heterotremus
TTTTAAGAAAATATTAAAAATCGAGGATTCGCGCCAAAAGGACGGTTTCGCCTTTTGAACGACCTTCAAGGCGAATCCCGTGAAACGGATAATTGCTACAATATGTAGATTTAATCGAATATACTAGTGGTGTTGCAATGAGAATATTCAGGTGTACCTAAAAATGGCCCATTCTCGCACTTTTGTTGAAAAAAATGACCATTTTTTTCGATAAAAGCATAAGGTTGGCTTTCCTAGTCGATTTTACGTTCTAAAAATGTTTCCATCAGAATTTTCGCAGTGGAATACATCTTTCCATTTCACAGAAACGCTCAATTTTACGCCGTTTTGGAGATATAGTAGATCTTGTAATTTTCGACCACGTTGTGTTCAAATTGCATTGTACGCGAAATATCACAGTAATTCCTAATGAAGACTGTGTCGCCACGGTTGTTGCTTAGGTATACGTCAAAATTATATGTTCCACCTGTTTCCCTGATAGCATTTCCGATGGAAAACGGTCTCCGTTAACACCTGGTTGTTTCTACCTACGGTGTGGTGTAAACATGCGTAACACGTCCGACCCTATCATTTATAACCTGCGTTTTGTTTTGTTTGTTGCCTATTGATCATGCCTTAATGTAGCTGGCCAAGTGTACGCGAGTCAGTGCTCACTTATCCGACGTATAATGACCAACTTTGACGCACGTTAGTTATCCCACGAAAACATTGATTTCCACTTCTACCGTCTCAGCTACAACCCTTCTATATTCGGAACTTGGATGCTTATGATTTCAATGACTGTTGGTCTATGTTTTCGCCGGTTGCAGACTTCACTGACGGATGCCAGTATGTTATCTCAGTTATTTCCGTAAGTGGCGGATATCGTTGTAACTCATTTTGAACGATCCCAATATAAGTTTACTTTGATTTATTCAGCGTTCCTTTTCACAATGTTGTTGATAGTTTAAGTCAACTGGACGGAGCAACTACTAGCGTGAATATATGCGGCTGTTCCTAGAGTATGCTAATCAAGTCGTGTATACTGGCCTGAAGAAAGACATTCAAGCCATTAAACGTGTTCAGCTCCTGGCTACCAAACTAGTCAAAGACCTGAGAAACGTCGCGTACGAATCTCGACTTGAAATTCTTGACCTATACCCGCTTGAATTTCGACGGCTCCGAGGTGATTTAATTTTCACACACTTCCTCTTCATAGCAGACCTCGTTAATCAGTTCTTCACTGTAGCGAATGTTGACGGTCGGCGAGGACATAACAGGAAGCTGTTCAAGCATCGTCCTAGGACCTTTCTCAGGCAGCAGTTCTTTTCCTATAGAGTTGTTAACTTATGGAGCAGCGTTCCTGCTGAGGTCGTCAGTAGCGCGTCTAACGACGGCTTCAAATCATTACTTGACTCGCATTTTCTAAAAAACCTTCTATGCGAGTAATCTTATATTGTTTTGTGATATTTACTGTAACTCCCAAGAGCGGTGCTACACCCTGTTTTCCATGAATGCCTTTCAGATCAACAGACGCCCGTTTGAAATTGAACAATAAAACCAGACTGGATCCGGGACCCTTGGGCCTCTGCTTCGAATAAGTGTATCAATTGCTGAATCGCTGAATTTGCGTGTTGTTTAAATTGATAAAAGTGACCATGGAATACAATGCAAATTTTGTGCACGCTGGTCTGCTCTTCTCTTCGTTGCGCAGTCGTTTGACGATACTACACGGATCTACCATCCAATTTTTTAGCTCCGTTGTATTAAGAACATCGTCCCATCCCGAATTGCGCTTCAGCTGTCCACGGCAACCCTGTGATAGTACACACTTCCGGACAATGGTAATTTGGGATATTGTGGTGGTAATCTGGAACACTTGTGTACACTTTCCTGTGAGTCACATCCTTTTGATTATCATAACTTGCTGGAACTTTGTAACTGGTTTGTTTAATTCGTTCATTTTGTTATCACCGATAGCCTAGTGATTTGCGCTCGAATTTACCTAGTTTGTTCAGTAACTCATCTTGACCACTACACACGTGCAAATGCATCTTCAGTGGATTTCGCCGCTACTTGACGTAACTTCAGTCGCAAAAATGCTGAAATAATTCAGTTTTGGCGAAGGAGGACGGGAAGTTACAAAACCTGGCGAAGAATTGAGCAGGCTCCAGTGCGGAACCCCGTCGACTGCCGGAAAAAATCAAAAAGTTGAAAATCTTGTTAATCGCTCGGCCAGTGTGGGGTGTTTGGCTCCCATTCATCGCGAAATATTTCCGTGCGTGACAGATGCTTGTGGGGATATGAAAAAGGACGCAGTGTTATGTGTTGAATGAGAAAATGTGAAGTAATCACATGTAGTATGAAGATTAATATAAATGTTATACCTTTAGTAAAAGCCGTGCGATATTACTACTTTATTTTCTATCAATAAAGTGTACAATATTGACGAGTAATTGTTATATTCCGCTATAATTGAGTGACCAGCAGCTAATTCTAGGCTGATTATCACGTGATAATCAAAACTCCGTACTAAGTTTTGACGTCAGCTTGTTTCATTGGGTCAACATTTAAACAAGAATTTGTATTTAATGGGACAATGATTACTAGGTGCCTAACCAGGAGGGTTTCCAGGCAGGAGAAACACCACACGATATGAATTGAGGTTTCATTGGGTTTGTTTTGTGTTTTTGACGTCAGTTCGTTCTGTAAAATTAATGTTTATAGTAGAATATATATTTCATAGTACGCAACATTTATTAATGGTCAATGGGGAGGGTTTGAGGCAGAGGAGACAACACACGATGTGAACTGGGGTTATAGTGAGGTTATGAGAGGTGAACCAGGGAGATCTCTTCAACGGTTTTCTGTGCAGAGTTTTTGTAAGTTGGCCAAGTAAACAGTCAATACCGTCCATCATTAGTTATAGCCCGCTTTATTGCCAAGGTGAACAAGTTATTACAAATGGGCATATATGTGTAGAAAAGTGTATACGTGAGGTATAGTCCTTTTTCTGATTTTTTAAATTCTAAGTACAGCTCAGTATAGGTAACGCACATGAATAAAGTGACGCGGTTTCGTAAGTGCGTAATGAATCAACTGCTAGATGGGGTGTGAGTAATCGGTGGATACGCGGTAAGCAGTTTCAGGCAAGCTGTTTCAAATGGGACTCTGATAGTAAATACGGGTACATACATTTATCCTGCTGACGGTCAAATGTTCTCCTAACCACATTTGAAAAGGTCATTAGAAGATACAGAAAGTTTGAAAGTTGACCTTATGTTTGATGATGTAAGGAAGCTGTCCAGGCTCTTTTTAAAATGCTGAATGCTGTTACTGGCCCTGGCTCCAGTCGGGAGTCTATTCAACATATAGAAATATTTTACAACAAATAATTTGGCCTGTCTTTTTTCAAACTAACAGGGTTGGCAAAGTGGAACCCTTATTTCTGAGACCATATGAGGATCTGTGTTGAAAATAAACGGCGAACGCTGTGGTGATGGCGTCCGAGTGCATCAATTTATACAGAAGTAAGATACAACTTTAGTTTTCGTAAACAGAGTGAATCAATACCAAGCGATTAACGACGTTCATTACAGGTGAGTGAGGATGAATATCCTATAAGCTTTTGGTAAATGAGCGTTGGAGATTTTCTAAAACAGGTCCATCAAGTTTACGTAGATGGCAGTAAATGAAGGTGCAATACTCAAGTTGAGCTCGAGCCCACATTTTGTAAACAGCCAGCCTTGCATCCAGTAAACCGAATGTCTTTTTGATGCAGCCTATTGTTTTTGGTTTTTGCTACCTAAAAGCGTACTTGATCACAGAAACTGCAGAAGTTTGAATATGATGTTCCTAGATCTCGAACGGATGTGGCGGTGTCAATATGATGACCATCTACCAAGACAGATCCATTGGGTATCTGACAACCATAAGTGATAATGTTCGGCTTGTTTGCTGAGAATTTCATGAGCCACGTTTTGCACCACGACTCTAATGATGCGACTGTGGAATGACAGTTGCTGTTCGAATGGAACGTCCGCGAAGTGTTCTGTTCAAGCAGACAGGCGCTAATGTCGTTCTGTTCAAAAGATTGGAGTTGGCGAGTTTCCTCACTGCACTTGAAAGTGGGCGGCGAATCCAGTCAGGCAGCCGCCGATTTTCTGACTTCTGCCGTGCATACGTAATGATCCTGAAGCATCAGTCTATGAGTCACTCTCCATCCACCTGTTGTTGCCGGGGTTTACTTACATAGAGCGGCCTGACCTTTGCAGCCGCTCACAATCAGTTGTCACTGGCAGGACACCAGTAGCTCTCTGTCATCAGTATAGTAAAGGCGTTAAAAGAGAGCACAATCAAACTGGTATTGTTTAATTATGTGGCAAAATCCGTCCTTGTTTGTCAGCTCTGCACGCTTGTTGCGGCTGATATGCCTACTCCTTTGGACAGATCCTCATGTGTCAAACGACCGACATTAAGAGTGGATGAGTTTCTAGTTACCTGCACCTGAGATACTATCCATTTGGGACCTTTAAGGCGTAACCCAATAATCACCGGCTTGAGGTCCATTTTCGACCAATATCCTTTTGTGACGCCGTTATCAGCTGAACTGCTGCCCCCAAAGCGCGATGACACAAGCCTTATTTAGAAAAAAGGCTTGCGGGGTGTCATCCTCTATATGGACTACGCAGAGTCTGACGTTCAACCTCACAACGTCCTACGCAAAAAATATTCACAAAATTATGTATACATGAAGGATGAATTAGAACCTGAACAAAACTTCAAACAATGCAATATGTCACGATTTGTGTTACCATTCCACACTTTCCCATCCACCAACACAAAGGATGTCGGAATTCACACATACTCATTTAAGTTGAGGAAATATTAGGTATGGAAATGATATTAAAAGTCCTAACGATACTGTACAGTTGTCGAGCAACCAGTCTTTTTGGCACATCGCAACTATAAGTATGGTGTTGCTCAGTAGTTTTTATACTGTATTAATACCTCAAACATGATTTTCTATTTTCCCACCCCAACACGTTAATTTTGGCATCTTCTACTGCCATTTACATCCAGTAATGACCCAATCCATTGCTGGAGGGCTTAGGCTTGACTTCTAGCATGAACCTGAAAATTGTTTCCGGCATTTTCCCGTCTCACGATGTAAATGCGAAATTAATTCCATGTCATTTGTGCCTGTTCGGTAATGCACTATATATATGTATATTGTCTTGTGTTATGTAGATCCAACGTTTATAAGGACTGAAACCCTCCTTTCTATTTTTGTTGCGGGAATTATCCGTTTCACGGGATTCGCCTTGAAGGTCGTTCAGAAGGCAAAACGGTTCTTTTGGCGCAAATCCCCGATTTTTAGATATTCTTTTGAAATTTTAAAACCGGAGTTTCAGGCAAAGTGCCTACAGTACATCAATTGTAAATAAGCGTAGTTGATATAAGAATTGGAACGCACACATTAAGTTGCTTTACTCGATGGGGAATGGAGCCACTGTTGACGTGTATAGGTATTCCTATACGTGTTGTCTTGAGTGTTTTCAACTGATGTTATCAACAATCCAGCCCAGTCCAAACAGGTCCATCTCCGGTTCATCCGTGAGGTAGCAGATGCCTTTGATGCGGGTGTGGCCGCATGAAGCGTGCGAGCAATGTGTGTAGTTAGCCTCGCTGCAAAAATGTCCATCATGTTCCTTGTCTACCTTGACATAATGGTGATGTTGGGGGCGACGTTTTTCCGTGGCCAAACGGTGTTACCTTTGAGTAATATGCTTCCGCCTGGAAGCATGATCGACTGAGAACATAGGGAAGATGCAGTTTGGTTGGCGGGTCGGCCTCTTGAATCATCGACCGCTGGGCTCTGATATGGACTATGAAGTCAATTGGCCGTCAGCCCGGCGGGAATCTTCCTTGTGGCCACAGTGATTGCATTTCTGGCAGTTGTGTTCAAGAAATATACACCGTCGCGACGATTTTGCTCCTTTGTCACCAAATATGGGGCGGCGTTAGACCCACCTCTTGCCTTTAACCGTCATAGAAGCATTTATGTGGTTCTTCGGGGCCAATTCTCACAATTAATATGAATTCTTTTTCTTCACGCTCATTGCTAACTCACATATTATGTTTGAATCCGACATATCGTGGAAATCTTCAAAGGCCTTGCCTGGTCAAAAAGAGAGTTAAACACGCTATGTGTTTCATCTCTGACCGGTGAGCGTGGCCCTAATAACGGGATAGTTGAGGTGGTAAAGTTCGACACACCTATGGCAGCATTTGCTGCTCGGCTTTAAAGCTGAGGAGGCCTTATGGACCCCAGCACCTCTTCCGGTGTCTCACCTAGAAAGTTCCGAAATTTCACGTGAAAAAGTCGTAACCTAATCCCATCTGACTCCTGAAAGTTGAGGTGCTCCCCAAAGCTCTCCATTGAAGGGACATTAGTGCTGCCCTGAGAACGCAGGCAAACTTGAAGAAGCTTTACAGAAACGTGGCTTTCACCTACTCGCCTGGAAGACTATGGGTGGTTCACTTACGTGCATTAGCCTCCACTCCGCTGGTCCCGTATGCAAAAATTTACTCACCACGTCTATGAACGTCGCTTAAGAGTAATACTTCCAGGTTAACGCTTCAGTACAGCCGATTCGCGAACAAAACAGCTTTCCTAACAACATATGAGCAAAATGTCCGGATACGCCAGCTCGCTGGCTACGGCGATCGCCATATCACTTCTTGGGCCTGAGTTTAACATTCGCAATTTGGATGCTGCACCTGCTATTCTTTTGACTTCATCATCAGGTTCTCCATTTTTCACACATCCGAGACGTGGAACGTCTGAAGACCTGTTGAACGACAGATCAATTTCTCTGAAATTGCCAAACAATACTGCAAGGGACGACCTCATCTGGCAACATAAAATTTCACTTTAGAGGCCAAAATTCTTGAAGCTGTTGCTTACTACATGAGGGCGCTAAAAACACGCTACAGACCGTTTGTCAAGGTGATAGGCCTAATTGCTTAAGTGCGCAAATGCCCGGAATGGCGGTAAATATGCGTAATGGGGAAGAGAAGACTGTCCGTGTGCAATGCGACACTGGATTCCAGTCAGCGTGGTAACAGCTTTCGCCGGTTGCCGTGGTAAACCACGATGAGCGAGTTCAATCTTTGCCTTAAGCCCGCCTGGAACTGAGAGCATGCTGTAGACTACGATATACAACCAGGTTTGGCCTTGGATGTCAACCTACCAACGTGCTTAGAAACCGAGTAGTGCCTCTTATCAGCGTCGGGTCTTACACGGTGGCCCAGTTACTGTACGTTGGCCAACCGGTGACGGTACTTTGCTAATGGAGCTGGTAGAGACCCATTACGAAGATATAGTGTTGGAGAATTTTCCAGGCCTGTGATTGCGAAATGCGTGCAAATAGTTCAAGCACTGTCAGAGAAAAGCTGAAAAAGACGGTTGTGACGTAAATTTGTTTAAAGCGGCGGCTCCTTGAAATTAGTGTATATAACTGCAACATCTCGAAACACCATTTCCAAGGAATTCTTGGACTCTACCGCAGTAGGATACTGTGAATTCACAAAGACACAAAAACAGGTTTAAACAGTTGTGTTAACGATGTTATCTTTTCGAGGATGCAAAACAGTATTTCTAAAGACCACATTGTGGTATGCCAATTTTTTACAATCCATTCAACTGATTTAAAACATTGAGTCCTTTTTAGCCATTTGAATAGAATAGTCCGAAGACACAAATTACGACACGACTTCATTTGGCGCACTCTCGTCAGCCGTAGACGTGTGACTAGCATGAAAACAATACCAAACAAGACTTAAATGAAACAATTAAAAGTACAAATCGGTTTGGATCGTGATTGGTATTCACGGTTAAGCCCACGGTAAGCAAGAGTTGGGAGACAGTTGTTTTGCGTGCATCAAACCGGCTGTCAACGGCTGAAAAACAATGCTTCAATATACTTGAGAACTTGGGAGCTGTAAACGTTCACCAAGACCTTAAACGAAAACGCGATATTGACACCGTGACCCGCAGTCGACAAGTGCTTTACAATGGTTGAAGCGGCGTTCCGTCCTCGCTGAGTATCACTCATTGGTGGGTTAGTCAATGCAACTGTCAACCAATTTGAGATGTGCTCCTTGGCCCTGGTCATAAGCATCCATTCTGTTCAACCAATGTGTTTCTGCAACTGCAAAAATTAGACAGATGCAATGGTTGGCAGAAAACATCGGGAGCTGATATTCAACCGTTGCATAAAAATGGTCACTAGTACGTACACTGTTTTACAGAGAGTCAAAAAACGCTACCAAGATAGGCTCAACTGCGCCACAATGTTGCATAACCGAACGAACATTAACATTAATCAAACGTAACCGCGTAGACGCTTCGCTGGAAGTATAGCACACATAAAACTGACTTATACATGATTTTGTGTTCACTGACTATCTTTTTGCCTGTGAAACTTCCGCTACTTATACTCAGAGAGCGTGGGGACGTGAAATAACATACTTGCAAATAGTAATATTCGGAATCAGGAGCTACGAGTAGCCCCCCAAATCGTACTTGACTTGAAAGCTCCCGCATAACTGACTGTAGTAAGCAGTTGTTATTCATGGGACAAGAGCTCGCACTTATTAATTTGCAGCAATAGTTAAGGAGTCAATGTGTCACTAGCTGATCGCAATGGCACATGCGACGTCACAAGCTGTAAAATGATTAATGCAATACAGAGCAATGAACTTGGTAAATAATGAAAGATGTAACATCGAAGCTGATTATCTAGTCCTGATGTGGCATCGTAATGCGACGCTCCGAATGTTCCGCCACTCAATCGTCTATTGTGTCAGAGTTTGGAAAGTCGGTGGATGGAGTACACTGTCACCATGCTGACTCACTCCAGCGAGCGCTCACTGTGCACACTTGATTTTCGATAGCGCTCTTCAAAATAGAGGTATTTACCAAGGCTGGATCACACAGGGCTTCTCCACTGCCTAGGTATATACTGCCTAGCAAGATCCTTCAGGGCTCTCTGGCTCATTTTAACCAAAATGTCCCCATGTATAGACCAGGGATTAATATTGGGGTTTCAGCAGTATGCACCGGTTTCTACTGTATGCTTCGCCGCACCAGTATGGCCTATTTAGTTTGGAAGCCAGTAGAATGACAAAGCAATTTCAAAGAGACTCCTTGGGCTAATTAAAACCGACTAGTGACCCAATAAAACTGATAGCGAGGCATAGTAAATTGGCATTCGTTGTAGTTCATTTACCAGACTTTCCTCCACACAGACCGGTCACCTTTCATTGAACACACTAGTTCCATTGGTGCGGATCGTCTTTCACTTATTTGAAAATAGGCTGCAGATTAACAAACTTCATTCTTCGTCACTTCATTCGGCACTATTAACTATAGAGCAGATAACACTAGTAGTTTGCCCCGAGAAACGGCATCAAAAAACCGCCGTTTTAAACACATCAACGTCGTGACCATCTGTTTTGAGTTTTCTGTAAGGATCAATTGCACCCAATCAATCAACCCGATCAATTGCACCCACTTTGTAAACACAAGTCTGGAAAATTTGCCATCATTATCTATAGGTATTGGACGCCCACCAGCTCCACTATTCGAATGCTGCAACCAAATCACCACCACGCAGGATTCGAACCGTTGTGTAGAACATGACGCTGGGACAGGCACTATTAGGTAATGGCTAACAGCAGAGATTGTTTGCCCGGGTGACTCCCTATTATGAAAATAGAAGTTTTAGGGTTAAAAATTAATCTAGCTCTTCGTCACTGTCATTACTTCCTAGGGGTTTCTTCAAAGATTGGGGTGTTTCGCTCTCTCGTTTTACGCTTACGTTAACGATCTTCTGGAGGGTACTTTCGACAGCGTCTTTCTTTACGCTGACGGCATAAATACTTAGAATTTTCTTGAGCACAGTTCACTACAAATTGATATCGACGCGACTGCGCGCTTTTCAGGCTGTGGTAATCCCCGTAAACGAGGGAAGCGTGTACATATGTCTCTTGAGGGAATTACGGCAACGTCTTGGCGCTTCATAGTGCATTCTACACGGTTGGTATCACGAAGGCCGATCTGACGAAAGACCTCGCAACCCGGAAGTCGTCTAACTTACCTTGTGTTTATCATGAAGCGATGACCGCAAAGAAGTTGTTCGCCACTCTTGAAACGAAGTAACAGGCCACACTGTGCTCAAACAAGAAAGCACTTCAAACGCCTTACGGTGTTTGCATACGAATGCTACATGATTGCGTTGATCAGATTGGGGAGAATGACGTACCAGCTGTTGATTTTGTTTAGCGTAAAACCACCATGCCTGTGGCGTGTAACGTGCGAGTCGCGTCACGAAATTCTTCATCTATATCCATTTGACTTTCGGCAACTTTATGAGGACAAGTTTTGCGCCCACTCCCTTTGTACAAGGCCCGTGGAAGTGTTCCCCATTTTAGCGAATAATAGTGGTCGGTGAGGATGAAACAAGAAACTTTACATGCTCAGCTCTCCGACTTTCCCCAGACGGCGGTGGAACGACCATCCGTCTGAGGCAGTCAGTTTCTTTTTTCGAGAAGGTTTTAAAGCGCTATCGAATACCGATTTACGTAGAACTTTTTCCAGTTCACAATTTTAGTTTGTTTTCGGTTGTTGAAATACTCCTCAGGAACGGGCCAATAGTCAGTTTCTGATACTTATTTCGAAGATCGGCGGAAGCCTGCTGGATAGCTAGGCAGACAGACTAACGAGATCTGGAAGATATAGGTCGGCAATCGTGAACTTGTGTCAATCGCTATGAATTGATCACACGTGGATTTGCCTCTTCCACCCTACAATACCAAGCTGTTGCTGTACCCCAGATGTTCATGTGGACGCATGTCTACTTACATTATTGAACCTCATACACTGATAGGCCGTCTGCGACACATCACTGGTTGTGAAGTGGGGCAACAAATCTGTGTTCAATGACACAGTATTTCTACGCAGCAGCCCCCATTACATTAGATCCCTTGTAGGCTGGAAGAAGTTCCCCCTAACGACACAGAAATTCCGGCTAACTCAGTTCCTCTGGTGTGTGCTAGCAGGGATGTGGCCACGGTTGGGCCACGACACCAACGACCACGTGAAAGTGGGACTCACGGCGCGCGAGGACAATGTATTATACAGATTCAAACAATCGATAGGTAATCCATACGCACAATCACGACAACAGACGTGAAAATAGTGTGTGGAAAGACAGAGGCGTGAGACTGTACACCACCACCTCATAATACTCATTAATAACACTGAATTTTGGGGTAATCTAAATATTTGGGTACCGTTGAACACAAGCATGGTTGCCATGCAAAACGTGGGAAATTGTTAATCAGTTATCAGGTCCATTGGTAATAACAAACATTTTCAATCCTGTAGTGCAACTTTACTCATAAGTAAAAGCACTAGCGACGACCTTGAAAAAACGACCTTTGTTAAAGTTTGTGAAAAGCCCCGCTGAAATCAAATATGTTTCTAGGATAAACAATATTTATTTGTAAAGAACTTGGTTATCTAATGACTTCTGAACTCGAACCACACATACTCAAGCGATTCGAAATAAAAAAGCGACTTGGAAAAGGAGTAAGTTGAAACATTAACGTACGGAAACTTGATTTGTTGTTGTTACATTTTGGAATCCATGTTTCATCAGAAAATGGAAATTCATGGCTGATGCAATGCCAGTATAATGATTCGAAGTATTCACTCATAAGTCAACCTTGTTTTCTTAGTTTATAAGCTTAAGCTTACCAACTGATTTCAACGGATTGACATTATTATATCATTATACATACGCTTGAACATATAAACTTGAATCCCATGGTCCGTATATCCCTGCCATTGGGGTTTAGTGTTTCTACCCGCGGACCATGTGTTCTGCTTCGAACAAATGGAAATGAATGACTAATCCGCCAGTTATCGGTGAATTGTGGAGCAGTAATTCATTTTGAACAGTTCCAAGCAATGCATACGCGTGCATATGATCCGCGAGTAGACACTAACTGAGGACCCTCGGTTACAGTAATCCATGTGTGCACAAAGTGTAATGTAATGGATTAATCGGTGAAATTTATTAGGTTGTTAACAAAAGTAGAAAGCATAAGCGTTGGAGGATTAAGGAACTCGATGTGTAAAATCACAGAGACGAGCGTAATAATGGTGAAATATGGGGAAACAAATGCAGCTTCTGAGCTAAGACAAAAGGTAGTGAATACGATGAGGTTTAAGACAGAAGTCAGAGTTGATGGCGGTTATTGCCCCAAAAGAAACATCCATTTGTTACAAACTGGAGGTAAGAAAACACTATGCTAACATGCCTTTTGGCTACGTCGTATATCAGTCTTAAACATGGGGCCTCTTACAAGGGCTCTACTAGGTCCCAGTTCGCACAAATGGCCGGAAAATCTAATGAACAGGAAGATGAGAAGCAGATCGCCTCTAAGCCAACGGAAGTTCAGTTAACAAGTAAAAAGGTTTTCTTATTACTTGCCTCATAAACCAGACTCTTAACTCACGAGCAGTTGTTGTGACGCTCATGGTAGATTTCTAACACCCGTTTGTACTTCTAGGAGAAGGGCGAGTAAATCAATGATTCAATCGCGAGGTACTGCTGAGTGACACATTTACAGAGAAGCATAACATGAGGTAACAAATTGATAGAAAAACATCTCGAGTAGCACTAAATCTTCACCAGTCTTTCTCGTCTGCTAAACCATGTTGAGAAAGCTTGGCGCGGGACCCAAAATGGAGGTCCCTGGGCCTTTATCCCTGAAAGACAGCTGGAAACGAAAGCCACTTAAGTGGCAAGTAAGACTTGGCCGGTTTTGAGTTTGCATAATCTTACGACTGTAGGCACTGAATTCAAGCTAGTTGGATTGAGAGATGCATAAGGCTCACTTTGCAAAAGAGGAGAGGTATCTAACGACTGCTAACTTTTAACGTCGTCACCAAACAATGACAGTAGAGACAAAATAAAAATAAAAATATCACTATCGAAGAGAAGGTACAGAAACAGGCCAACGATAGAAACTCAGGAATGTTGCTGAAGCTTCCTTGGCAACTGAAGTACCCATACTTGAAGCGCACGTGATAGGATCGATTTAAAAAGTGCGGCTCTAACCAGTTGAGTTTACTTTGCGCCCCACAGAGGTGACGCTTGTCAACAAAGGTCGAATGGCCTATCCAGTCAAAAGGTTTGACAGAATCAAGGTAGAGGACATCATTACCAACAAACTGGTAGTCTTGATTTCTTCGCTGGCCACTGGTTATTAGTAGATTTATTATGTAAGAATGAGCGTCTTAAAACAAGTGTCGCTCACCCGTGAAGAAGCTATGAGAAAATAAGTACTTGTGGAAAGAGTCGTACAGGAGCGCCTGCAAAACAGCCGAAAAAACGAAACGACACAACGATCGGAAGATAATCACCAGAAAAATTGCATCATATTAAGAGGCTTCTAGCTTCAGGGGGCTGGGCCACTTGGAATGGACTGAGTGAGTAATAAATGAAGGGGCTTAGCCAGATGCTTGGCCGCGTCAAACAAGGGTGTAGGTGAAATACGGACGGGATAGAGAAATAAATACAGCTAAAAAACGGTGGCTCTCTATAGTGGTTGCAGCTCAAGCACTTACGGTGCTACTGTCTTCTATCCTTTCAGCACTTGGTTTATTTATAAACATGCCGTAGAATTGAGGCATTCATTAAGAACTCACGAAGTTTTGATGAGAACTGAAATGAGCATTTTCTACAATGAATAACTTTGGTTCTGACTACGATTCCTTAGTCACACTAGACAGCGTACTCAGTTGCACGACATTAACTGCAGTGAGATTTGGATCAAAATAATCTTGAACTAACCACGAGAATTTGTTCAGTCTGCCAGCTGCATAAAACAGGGTTTTCAATGATGACCACAGTTTTTCAGGGGAAATAATTCTGCGTATGACTTAAAAACTGGGGTGTCACTTGCGCCAGATTGCCAACATATACTTTGTAGATGACAGAGGTCATGGAGTGTATGCAGATGATATTACACTACAGTTACAAAAGTTAACATCCACATACTGATTAATTTGTTGGCTGCCTAATGGCAAGCAACAATGTCTTGCTCTGCTTTGCCTACATACGGTAAAAGCTCAAGTTGAGTAATATTACAACCTAAATAGGCATGTTTTTGAAGATAGCTATCAGTGTCGCATTGGATAAGATATCTCGAATATGTTTCATATGAGCCTTTCTTGTGTGAGTTATACCGCGCGCTGCGCATGCTGACTACCATTAACCGTAGAACCAACACAAACTTCACTTACGAGTCAACGTAGAATTAAACTTAAGTCGATGACAGGCTAAGCTCCTTTTGTCTAAAATATTATCCAACAAGATGTTGGTGCAGCTTTTTTTGCAGATTGAAATATACAAAAATAATGCCGACTTCAAAAATCACTGGTGAGAATATTCGTTAGTATGTATTTGCAGTATTAACTTATCAACATCACGTGCTTATTTTTGAGGCTGACAAATTAACAAGTCAACCAAACTCGCCTTAAAATGAAAGTCGTAAGTTGTGCAACTAGTGGATAAGTTCCGTAGAAGTATATACGTTTTACTTAGAACATCTTACCACTATTAATTGCTTAAATTAATTAATACGAATGAGAATAAGTTCTTTTACTGCTGCATATAGTTTGTCTCAGTGGTAGTGCACGTGGCCGTTTTTGTGCAGACTGGTTTGTAACGCTGTTGGATATAAAAGCTGCAATGGAGTGAAACTTCCATCCTTTTATACAGCATTTGCTTTACTGAGACTTAGCGCCAAATGGCCTAGCTAAATAAAAAGTCGTAAATCTTTAGCCCCAGTGGAAAGTTGGTCATGGAGTACTAAAACCTGATTGTGAACTGCTGAGTTATATTTGTGGTGGATATATTCAGATAACTATGATACCGTCAGCAATAACTTTGCATTCGTCAAAAGTGATCTCCTTCCAAATATTTCAAATACTTCATAATAATTATGGAAACCTGATGAAGCTGTGAAATATTTTTGACTGAAAACCGGTGTGGATACTCTAAGAAAGTCTCATACAAGTTACTGGCATACACCTGTCGGAATTGATAGCTTGTAACAGAAAAAGAGGAGATTGGAAATGAGGACGCCGACATATCTGTGTCAACCGTGAACGTTTTTGCTTTTAAGTTAGCATATCGCTTTACGTTCCAGTTAAAATAACTTGGATATAAGGGAACATTGGGTGGATTGAAGCGGAAGGCAGTGGCGTGTAATATGACTGAATGTTGTTTTGAACTTCTTGATCGTGCATAATTAATGCAAATTAGATATCACAAAAGTGCGGCGACTCATTTTTGGGAGGTTCACCAAAGTGCATATACACAGCGGAATGCGCATCGGATGACCTAAAAAGAAAACAGAAATCCGTGTACAAATGCAGCTTGAGGAAGGTCAGAGATGGTAATATTAAAAATTATGAATGCTTAAAAAGGAGTGTTTGAAAGTGCATAAGATAAACGCTCAACATAACGTACAGTAAACAAAACAGGTTAGCACTTTTTGAGTAAATAAGACAACCTTCAATCTATTCTAAGTATCCTGACAGCCGATCTGCTTAAGGTATGAAACTGTTCTTAGGAAATTCTGCATTCTGTCCGCACTTGAACTCATACACTCTTGACAAGGTTGTACAGGCTAGACACATTCGAAGACCAAAAGACCATCTATTAGTCAGACGGCTTTTGTAATACTTCGGCCAGCGCAAGCCTATCCTGGATTAGATGTCTGCTCTAGATAAATACATATTTTCGGAAGGATGGTTTTGTCACCGGGAGAAAGTATACGTTAAGATTAAGTTTTCTTTAATTTGTCGACTTTGCGATGAGAAACACCTGAATCTGAGCGGTCATTCTGGGTAAGTTGAAACCGAGCGAGGCTTCATAATCCGTCTTACGGATTTTTTCTTGTCTTATCGATAGAAACGGTGTACTTAACAAAACAAACCAGGTTAGTTGACTCAGGTAGAGGCAAAACAGTGTGATGAACAAAGTAGAAGAGCAATCTGACTGGGACGATTCAAGTGTCAGGACTATTGGTCTAAAAGTACAAATTCCTTGCTAGCCGCCTATAAACATTTGTATAATAGATTGCAACCATTTTAAACAATGTTTACTGGGATCAGTTCATTGGTAACTGTGCTAAGTGTTTATCGTCAATAAAGTGCTCTGTGTGACCTGAACGACATAGATGCATACACTTATAGTTAGTCGTGTTGAACGGGTGCTAGTTCTATGAAGTCCAAACGTATCATCTGCTAACTGTCTGTCGTGCTTGTTTTCTTTTTCATTGTTATGTTCTATGTGGACAATTTTATTACCGTCAACCCACAATTATAATCAGAAATTTGCAAACTGTGGATTCCAATTCCATTTAAAATGCATAACATTGTTCTCAGTGTATAAGGTTGTGATACACCGCTAGTCTCAAAACATTAGCCAGGAAGTGCACCTGTGATATTGCTATTAAGGGAACAGTCTTAAAAATAAGTCACAATGAGTGGAGGATTATTGGTCTTTGTGTACGAAGCTCCGATCACCGTATTAAATAATCTGCTTTGCTGAAGCTTTTAGGAAAAATTAACGAATCAATAACTGCTTAGCAGTAAGCAAAAATGAGGCATCACGAACGCCATTCCGATCACCTACGATCACAGTCATTTCACATCGGCAATTAGGAGCGGACTGTGCCCATCCGCGTTAATGAGGTAAAGACAGTTTGGACGTCAGCGTCAACCTGCTTGCCTTCATCAAATGTTTTTGTTCCTTCTTCCTTAGCATTAATTTGGAGTGTGCAAAAATTCCTTGTTCAGTCCACACTGGCTATCTGATTGCAGAACAACGCACAGTGAATCCCGGTGTAATTTGTTACAGTAAGGGTTCTCTATTTATTCTGAATTAACTGTCAGCATTGTTTGCAGACCTAAAGTCCAGAGATCGGTCATCGAAAAGTTATTATAATCTGTATTGGTGAAAGTCTTTCTACGGCTTCCAACGTTAAAAGCTACGCTAATGTAGAGTAGGTTATGACTGAGGACCAACGCTTTAGTTAGACATGGCTGACACAGACGCTTATCGACTTGAGCAGCCACTTCCTCCGGTCTTCAAAATGTGAATTACTGATTTCACATATTGTATTTCTCTCCTACTGATGTCTGATTCAGATTGATCGAGTTGCTCTCAGTAAGTGCCTGGTACAGCGTCTAAGCGTGATCTGCCTACCAAGACTACCTGGCTGGAGCTCATCTGTGAAAAAATCTAGTGGTCGCCTCCACTATGTTGCCCATGATAATTAAATAACCGATAGGCCCTGACATCTGACCAGCTGTTATCGAAAGACTCTTTGGTCAAGAATACCCAGTTGGTTATGCAAGAAGACACAGTTTTAAGGAAAGGTAACTGTACCTCAATTACTAATATGTACTTAAGGATTTCGTGGCTAAAGTGACAGAATGGAGCTGTGGTTCATGCTTTATTGATCACGTACCTTCACTTAATAGTATGGTTTCGGTGACATCACTCTTGTGGATTCAATGAGCATGTTGAAGAAACTACGCCTCTGGCAACTCAAGTAGTGAGAGGTTACTGACAGTTTGATTTAGTGAATTAGTCTGTAACTGTTTTAGGTTGCCCTAGGTTGTTCCTACCTGGATTTTTAAATGCCGACCCCAGATTTTTAGCTCACTTCCCGGCGAGTTTCTTCCACTTCAGTCGATCATTGAGTACTCAGCTTAAATTGACATTTTTTTGAAGTTATCTCTGTAGCTTGCACGACGACTGTTTGTGTGAACTACTCAATTCCATGATTGATAGAGTGGGGACAAATTGCCTCTTGATCTTATGTCATCCGTTATGGTCGGATATTCACTAATAAACTGTCCAAGAAAGGTTGCTGTCAATTAGTGAGTTGTAACTATTTTAACACCTACTGCAATGAACGTGCCAAGACAGCCCGACAAAACTGAAACTGGGAGCCTTCGTACAGGAGCGGAAGCTACTACTGTCATGAATACCATTTGAGAAAGAGGGTTTTGGAACATCATTTCAGTTACGCAAAAACAACCAATTGTTGGATGGACATAACTCTTACTATGATTGGTTTACATTAGTGATTCCAAATGCTTCGTCTTAGGTTACTGGTTGGCGAGGTTATGTGGACAACGGCTACTTACAAAAGAGTTGCTGGTTCGACTTTTACTTTGGCAATCTGCACGTGTTAATTACGAGCAACCCTACGATTAATCACAGAGGGGGGTGCCAGTTAAAGAGTATGCATGTAAAAAACATTTGGAACGACTGAAAGTGTGAATGTTTTAGTTCGTTACATCTACTGAACGTAGTGAATAAAATACCGCTAGTTTCTACCCTAAACTTACTGGTCTGTATCGCTCCGCTAAGTACCTATAGTGGCGAACGACCTTCTGGCTTCCTCATGGATTACGACCAAAAAATACTTTTCCGTTCGTTTGTTTTATGTTCAAGGTTATATGTATGATTGGTAATGCAGGCCCGATGCGGCTAAAAAGCCGTTTCATTTAGCCGTACGACTCACTGGAGGCAGTGAATTTTTCGTCATTCTTAATGACTTTCAAACAGTACTCTGATATCAAAAGTCGTTACGTTTCCACTGCATCAGCTGTTGTTTGAATTAGAGCACTAATCAGAAAATGGACGCGGACGGTATGTGTTGACTAGCTGACTTGTACACACCACGCAAAATCAAGGATTTTACTTGCAACTGGGTATAATATTACGCGTATTCTGGCTGAAAGTCTAGAGCGAATGAACCGATTGGTTATCATTGTAATTATTATTGTCCCATCACGTACCTTGTCAGCAGTTCATCCGACTCAGCGCAAGTCCATCAATTTAGAAATGCTGACCACCAGAGACGAAGATTTGGCAATCAGTTGGAGCATGAGCGTAAAGCATATCAAGATTGGGCAAGGCAGTGATGGCATAAACGCTTTTAAAATGCAGAATGTCAGTAGTTTAGCTTATGCGTGTGTTACCTACTGGATAGTTTGAAAAAAATGAGTTTCTGTTTCTGAATCACACTCTTACTAATGTGATCTACAAGGACAGCATTATTCATGCATAACTACTAGGTATTTGAAACTGACAACACGCCATGTTACAACGAACATATGGCTCTTCCACTAAAACCTCCCAATAAATGTGTGATTCATTCTTCGTTCAACTGTGTAAGGAAGACTGATCAATATAGAGAATAAAGGACAACCAGTAACGTACACTTATGCAATCAGTATCGAAAAGTCAATGAACGTACGCAACATTATAACAAATTTAGAGTGATAATCTTTCGGTTAGAGTCGGTTGACCGATGTCAACTATTTCAGTTATTCTTTTGTGTTTGTAAGCACGAGAAACGTTACGTGAAAGCCGGGATTCGCTTCGTCTGGTTTTGTCCACTTGTTTGCTGGAACACTCAATACATTTTTGTTTGACACCGTTTTGTGTGCAGCGAGATCGTTGATAGTCCAACTTATACAGTTTTCTTTCCATTCCTTGAATGATACCCTTGACATTAAACAAGGATAAAACCAGTTAAAAATTCTACTTTATAATAGGGTGGAAACTTACAGCATACTTCCAAGATCCCTTGCATTTTGTTTGCTTAACAACTGTTGAGATCAAAAGTCGGTCGTTATGTAGGAATGGCGCCGACATATGCTAGCATCCAGTGTGTCCACTACAATATGCTTAGTCCGTTTCTAGAACGTATCTATTTAGAGAGCACTGTTCATTTGTTCCTACGCTCTTAACTATGTGATTATTTGCATTTAAACTCTTAGTTGAGATGAGTTTCAAACCAGAAACCTAATGTTTACTGATTATAGTTATGTGAAAAATATAAATTAAAAACATCCCAAATTTCTTAGCTGATGGCGTGGGAAGTACAGATCTGTAACGAAATCATTGTCTTCATGGATTAATGCACAACACATAGAGTAAATTTAGCAACTTTGTCTATCACTAAACATTCTGTTTCACGTGACATGTCCGGCAGATTTATCACACTCGGAATGGAACAAACAAAGTAGACGGTGCTCGAACCCGGATTATTTTAAGGCCAACTCGTCACTGTTGATATACGTAATAGAGAAGGTTGCTGCCACCGTATTCAAAATTTAAATTAAAAGCAGAGAAGGGATTCCATTGAATAGTTTATCCGAATGTGAACCAGTGATCAACCGAGTAGTGTTCGGCTCAAGCTGAGTAAACCCCTCACTACTGATCATCACTCATACTATACTCCGAATAACTGACTTATCTTAGTACTTTCGATGTGAATTGGAAGTCCTCATTGCAGGGTTGACAACTGAAGGTAGGAGACCGGAACTTCATCTTCTATACGAAGGTAAAATTTGAAAGCAACCTATGAGCGTTTTGCTGTGGTAATTCGGTCATGCGTAATCCACAATTAATAGTGTACTCCTCAGGACGGTTTTCTTGGAAAAGGTGTTCAACTTTGGGTGTCACAAAGGTTACGTGTTACTGATGAGTTCCAGCTACAGATGAACCACAGTCTGGTGTCATTTTTGAAAAGTACTGGCTAAGATGTCTAGCTGAAGGCGACTGTTGTAAATAATCACGACCGATGTTCACTCAAAATGCACCATGTCCGAGACTACTCATCAGTGAGTTTGAAACTCTTAAGTCCATAAATCAGTCATCTTAATCCACCAAACGTACCGGTTAAAACATTAACAAAATTTGAAAGATCTGAACGTCATTTTTCTTACAAATTGCTCTGTTGCGCGCGTTATTATTCTGGATTATCAAATACCTGGATCAGTAGAAATAAACTTCAGCAAACTTTCACAAATCTGTGAGTATATCTCGTTACCCACTTACGCACAACCGACCTCGGGCCATATTTTCTTAGATTAATCCAAGAGCAATAGATTGCACGCCTGACGTTGATAAACTTATGACCCAAGGTAATGAGGATTGGAACAGTTACGAGGAATGGCATACAAGGTACAACATTAGACTCTCGGTAACTAGGTCACAGTGCAATTGTCATAGTAACAGCTTTTCATACGTGTTCCCTTGGGCGTGAACTCTTGTAAATATTTTTGTTGTTGACATGAAACGCATGAAAGGCTACAGGTTTTAACAAATGTTTAATTACGTGTTGTAACTTACGTGCGCCGAAATCGAACAGTCAGTTAACAATATATCTAAGTAAAGACCACTGATAGAACTCGTAAATATAGACATTTTTGAAAAATGTCGTGAACCTAACGGGTTGCACGGTGTAGCTTGTAGTATTGAAATATATTACAATTGGCTGATATAATCAAACCATCGCTTGCGTCTGATAAAAGATTTTAGTTTGATAAGTTCCAAAAGGACATTGCTCAGTAAGGCGAGAAAATTGAAATAGCCACCAGGTATCATTTCCAAATAAGTAGTATACTCTGTAACTTACAAACAGTCGATGGGTATATTTATTCCTTACAGTTGTGATGTGACATTAGAAAAGTGGGTATGGTTTACAGGCTTCATTACCGAGATAATGACAAGTTCACAATTAAGCAAGACATGAAAATTATGCGATCCATCTACTTTAAGAAATAATGAACTGTTGCACGAAAGCCTATGCTGCCTACCATCATAAGATTTGTAGTAGTTCAGCATCAGTGTGAACCACTGATGTTTTGCTGTCTTTGACGATGATGATGATGATTATAAGATTTGCGTCATGTTGTGTTTACCGTCAGTCATTGAAGGAAACCAGTTGTTTGAATCTATTGTTCCCCGAATGTTTTCGCAGAAGGTTTTAATTCTGTGTGTAAACTGATACCTTAATAGTGCGATCTTCGCTTTGTTTATAATTGTTGCGAGAGTAAGCCAAGTCAGCCTTTGGCCAATCTGCTTTTACACAATCCAGCCTTGTTGACTGTTCTCTATGTCAACATTTTAATGGTTTGTTTTTAATTTCAATACTTTGAATATATCCGGTTCATTCGTGAGTAGAAACGCGTAACAAACAAGCTTGTTTTTGGTGTCTCATCATCAGGCTAAATACAATATATTTATATGGGTTAGATGCAGGTAGTAGATAACATACCACTGTAGCGAAAGATGTCAGCCGACAGCTTCTATCTAATTTAAGTCGTCAAGCTTAATTACATAACACTGACCACGTGAGTTGTATGAGATCTGCCAGATATGCGTCACATCTATGAGATCATTTTATCCTGGGTTTGCGTACACGGCCGTGGAAGGTTCAACGTTTTGACTAGCCGTTTTTGAGGGCACAGTGATGATGAGTATGGGCGAATAGTAATGGCTTCTGCAATTGACAGTATACGACCTTTGATCTGTTTCGATTGTATCCCACATATTCGATGGGTTGACTTGAAAGAATCAATCTAATTGATCGGGTGGTCTGAATCGATCAAAGACGTAGCGACAGCGGACGAACAGGGCTTTATCAATCCTCGCGTAGTGGACTTTGGCAATTTTCGTTAGGTTTGTTCTTCTACAAATTTTACTGGAGGATATTTCCGTTGTGGAGAAGTAAGGAAGCATGCAGTTTTTTGACAGAAAATAAACCAGTGATTTCCTGCCCTTTAGGTCGGTAGGAGACTCAATGATTGCTTGCAGCATCTTGGTGGACCTTATAAAGAACTAGTTAACCGGGAACTTGTCCACTTCGACTGACTAGCAGAATTCACGGAACACAGTATGTGCAGTTACAGGAATGATATTGGCTAACGATGAAACATAAATGCTGACATTAAGCTAATACATACTGAATTTCTTTATTTTTGGAGATGAACAAACAAAGAACGGGGAGATTTATGAATGTCTAGCTTGTTCATGTCTGACACGAAGAGGCCGATGCTCTCCCTTGTCTAACATTTATTCTAAAAGACGTTTCTTGCTATCTTCTCAACCATGTTGGTTAATTGTTGCTGAATACTGCTCATTCAGCCTACTGCTTAGACCGTTAAGACAAGAGTGGCCATTCAAAATTGAGCGGTTTTCTGAGAGAAGGTGTGTGACACAGAAGAAGAATAAATTAAACTCATTCCATCTCAGGTAACCATCTGGGATTAAAGGTAGTATCCAAATAAACCAATTAACATTGACTGCTACTCATTAATGTTTGTCCAACGGGATATAATGCCCATCAGTTGGTGCGGATAACCGTCGTACCGTTATAGCTTTACAGTCTTCTAACTGCAGCTTTCTAATTCATTCATAATGTCAAAATTCTCTGTTCCTAAAGATGAGCATTCTAACAACAAAAATATTTGACCGATTTTATTATGAAACAAGAACACTCAATTCGGTAACGTGTGCTTCCAAAACTTGTAACGATTAATTCAGCAACTACTTTTATGTCGTACTTTCGGTTAATCAGATGATATAAGTTTTATGCATACCACTTCATTCAGTCTTGCGAACGCGTTTGTAACTACCGAGGTCAGATAAGAATTGCGTTTTGTATATTGTTCAGTCGAGGTAGTTTCAATTGTTTTGGATTTGACAATCAGGCTAGCACTAAAAGTGGCAAATTGTATATCTCACTGTGACTAGTTGGATTCTTCTAACTCAATAAGGTTTGATGTTACATTTCAGCAAGAGCCATATTTATGCCATCCAGGTATCCAAGATATAAAGCTGAGGTTCTGAGACCTTCTGGTGCTTCTCGCCGGTGGCACTTCTGTCATTATTTCGACCAAACCTTGGTCACATATCTGAATCGCCTTGGGTTTGTTTGTAGAAAGTCAGCTGAAGGAGTGAATACATGGAATCCATTACAGTTAATTGGTTAGCATATCTTCGGTATCTGTATATTCCATCAAACTATGACAGGATCAACCCTCAGTTTTTAGAACTTGTTGCAGCGTAGGGTCAGTTCTTTTGGACGTAGAATAAATCTTTATGAGCCCGGTGAGTTATTTCTGAATCGTTCTGTCGTAGCTGAATTCATGGTGAGCATAACATTTTTTATTTCTACCAAACTCTACTATCATTAATCGGTTTAGCACAAGAATTATCTGCAGTTGCTCCTGTGTTTATGTGAATGTGCAGTCACAAGGAATTCGTGAATGGGTACAGTTACACCCATACGCTGAATTCACTCGACAAAGATAGCTTTGAAAACTAGCTGTCTCAGGCGCATGCAATCGCTCTGAACACCACACATGTCAGTCGTCTTGGTTTGTCGATCTAGCGTAAACTTTACTTCCTGGATAAAAAGGAATAACCCTCTCAATTAGTACCAGTATCAAGTTGAATATCACCCACAATTAGGGTTGATGTTCAACTTGAAATTAACCAAATCCCCGACTACTCATCATTAGTACCAGTATGTTGATTTGGGGTGCCTACTGCATAGCAAATAGGTTTATCCGAAAGACTGTGAAAATCATGTGGGAAAACAACAGGACGGTGAACTGATTTTCATTTTTAAATACGGCAAATATGATCCGGATGTAAAGATTTTTCTTTTTCATCGGTAAGAAACACGTATTGCCATAGACTAAATAGTTTCTGATTTATCGCGGTAGAAACATTAATCGACTGAAAATATGTGATCGAAATAGTAGTACCATATAAGCATGAACAAAGAGCCGCTCATATCAGTATATACTGTTGCAAGATTGACTATATTTGGTGCTGTATCTAACTGTTACAATGACTAAACGAAGTGCCTTAGAGCATAAACACTCTCTTCCTTTTAACTAACAGAAGATCTGAAACACAAACGGAGGTCACAGGAGGTCACAAATCTTCACAAGCTTTCTTGTCTGAATCCACATAAGAACTAGTTTCTTATATCCATTTGCAAAATGATCAGTGTGTATGGCATAAGACTGAAGTGATGCAGTAGGATAAAAATCCCGACATTGTGGTTGCACGCCATCGAGCAGAAAACAGTTGAATTGGTCAGTCTTTGATAAAGTACGGTAGAGTTATCAGAGTTATTTATGACGTGTTGGCTTGGGGCTATAGAAGTTGTGACCTAGATCTGCTAAGTTGAAGAGAGAATAAGTAGTAATGTAACAACCTTTTTAAATCACTGTCCATCCATTCACTAGTGAGATGGTTAGGCATCAGCTTCATTGGTGCGGTTTGCTAAATAGTTGAAGATCCAACAATCCTGTGATCTAATTAACCAAGCCGGACTATGCAATGATTTGCCACTGTTATTCACGACTTGATATGGTATACGAATTTGGCCGATTCAGTCAGCCTCACTAAGTCGCTGTAGTGGACAGTACTGTTCTTAATGATGGTTGTCGGTTCTACTAACACCGACTGCTTATTAGATATGAATGTCTGTAAACGTCCAACATTGGATTTCCTCATAGTTGAAGGCGGTCGGTAGTAGACTCATTGTAGGCCATACTACCTTCCGTCTAGCTCACAACCTGACTGTATACCGAGCAACAGCATCCAGTCAGACGTTACTCGAACGGAAAAGAAGCGGTGAGGAACAAGTAGCCGAAGGTGTCACTTGAGTTCTAGTCAGTAAGACTATACCTAAACATTGATGATATCCTTGATTCATAAGGCCCAAGATTTCGTCCGTATTGTGCGGTAGCAAAAGTACCTAGGATATATAAAAATCAAAATTGTTTCCTAACACCACTGTTATTGTAGACAAGCCAGTGACTGATAAACATTGACGTAATATTACAAGGTGACAAGATGGTGTTACTGAAGTTACTGAATCGGTATAAAATCACAAGTGGATTGTACACAGTAAAGGGGATGGAAACGGAAATGTCACACTGTTAAATGTTCCACTTTGAATGGTAGAAGCGCATTTCACACAGATCAGTTAGAAAATTACGCATGCCGTTGGTGAAAATGCAGAGCGGAATATTACTGTCTACACACCCTATGACAGTCAGCTCAATGCTTAATAAAAACTCTAAACTAAGGTCCTAAGCAGAGCACTTCAACAGGTGGTCTATATTTTAGTTGAACAAGAAAGAAGGAACCCAACACCCTTGCATAATGACATAAATCAGTGAACATGGCGGAAGGTGCCTCTAGACCGTCACACTATGAATGAACAAACAACAACCTTTTCTAAGACTTACCTCAAAAGTAGACAATTCAAGAAGAGCAGAAGGATCAAAAACAATCATTAGCTTTGTGCAGGGCACAACCATTAACTGCCTAATGAAGTATGTGTGCTCTAAGGCAAGTTAAATGACAACAGATTAACGTTATTTGTAACTGACTAATATACGACAGGTAAGATTATAGGTCTTATGTTTAAAATGATATTCAGTACATTGGGATAAACATGTTTTCAACAGTCTGTCAAAACTCTTAGTGACTTTGATTCCAGCATCAAGAGAAGAATGATTGAGTTTTGAATGTAAATTGCCTCTAAATCAAGTGGTGTATAGATGTTTGCTCTAATGAGAAAATAGATGACAGCCATATTGAATCAGTTTGATTACAGTTTCTCTGAGCGTATTCCGATATAAGTAGCATAACAGCTTCATAATTTGTATCGGCATATGTGACTGGTGTAAGAAGTCTGATAAAACGCAAAAATAATAATCATTTCTATCCATTGCAATAGGCGTTGATCTGTTCTTACAATCAGTAAGAACCACGATGCGGTTTGTCCACAGGATTTAGAATCGCAGGTATTTGGAGCCCACAGGAAGAAAATGCTTAGACTGACAACCACCTAAAAGCAAACGCAAGTAAATAACCGCGCTAGTGTAAAAGATTCGCATTTCAGAAAGGCAGCACAAAATGAGCTCCAAACGTGGGGGGGGGTACAATCAGAAACAACTTGTCCAATTGTTTGTCGAAAATGGTTGATATTTGCTTTGGCCCTAGAAACTTATTATCTGCTGAAGGAGACACTGTTACTGTCTGTTAACTCCAATCAATGACTCTTTGACTAAGACTCCTCTCCGAGTTGAGCTCACAGAAATCATTGACTTGAACGGTATTTCATTACTGATGAGTACTAGAAGATTTTGGTTTTTCCTCTCGAGGCAATCGGGCAACCTGATCATTACTCACAAGCGAAAGTGGTTAAGTGTTCACATAAGATAATTCGGTTGTGCCTAACGTGAGTTTACCGGCGCAGTGGTAAACACGGTTGCCTCATGAACAGCGTGGCCGTGACGAGCTTCAAAGAGAGCGAAACTCGAGTCTAGTGCTTCTTTTTGAGAGGAGCCGGCTTGAAAGTCTATGGGAATGCGACAACTGCGATTACTTGTGGGCGATGTTCAACTTGACATAAGACAGTTCAGTTAGCCAGCATACACTTTATGTAGAAAATCGCATTTATAAATAAATTCCACTTGATTTGACCAACACCTCATCACAGCCACTCCGTCACCCCGGCACTTGGGTTTGCCATGACTGAGTACGCTTGAATCTGGAGGCATGACAGCCTTTAGTATTATCGTAACACATCTCAACTGTACCGTACGCGATGCAGCCTCCTGTGTGCTCCACACTCGTACTAAGACTCAAGTTGCGCTCTGATTGGCTGAATATTTTTCTATCAACGGTTCATTTGGGATTGATGGCAGCTGTAAATGTCTGAATATGGGCCGTGCTTTTCCTGAGTCACGTGTTCTCCCTATAGCTGTTATTGCCTTTTATGGCTTAATGTTGGCTGCTTTCGGATAGAAATATAACATCAAGTGATGTCGTTATCTTTCTGCCTGAAAACAACTCAAGTCACTACTGGCTGGATAAGGTTACAGGATGTTTATATAACGACTTAATAACTAAGCCTGACTACCTCCATAAGGACCATTAATTATGTTGGTGTTTGCTCAGTACCGATGAACAATGAACGTTCCTATGCTATTTTGCTGAAGACTACAAACCTTGTCAAATGTATTTTCAAAAATAATTCGAAGTATGACAGTGTTTGATCAAGAGGCTTAAATTCATACATTGATCACCGCCAGTCTGAATGATATGATTGACACACATGACACACATGATATGACTGACACACGTATAAAATGCTACACCAACAAAACAAGACAGGCACAATAACTTCAAATATACACTCGAAGAATTGAGTAGTTGAATTGCATGCTACTTGCATCTGGTCACAGCTTTTGTCTTTACACAGAATTTTCCACCCAACCGTTGATAAACAGCAGGAACATATCGAAGTTTTGCTCAAATATATCCATAATGTGATCAGATTGCTAACATCGGTCTGTGTTTTCCTGACAATCGAGTCGTTTGCATCGTATTGGACAAGCCCGAAACTTCACACCTAGACACAACCACCTCTGCTTGTGTGTGGTGTTAAAAAGTGCGTGAACATCTTGAAGAAAGACCTAGTATTGTTTACGCTAACATTAATAGAACACCTCCACGACTAGGGCTTCTCGAATAGACGTCATGGAGACCAACAAATTTAAACAATGTCCACTTAGTGATAGGTAGTTGGGGATTTTGGGTTAATGTGTTAAACATCATTCACAATTAATCGTAGCCGCAGTATACCAACATACTTTTCAATCAGTTTCTTCTGAAAATAAATAGTAGACTCGAGTTTCGCTCTTGTTATAGCTCATCAGCAGTGCATACTCCTGCTACAATTAGGATCCCAACAACCATATCCACAGACCGAGTTTATTACGTCATATGTCAGACGGTCGGGAGAACGTCTGTCTGCAAGAAAAGTCGGCGAACAAAAAGTGCTATTCACATAAATATTTGTTACAAATTGAATCAGCATACTGACACCACACGATTGTATCAGGCGTTCGAAAAACTCCTAGTAATAACTTGATCGGAAGAATCAAAAAGACGTCAATCCACATGTAAAAAATATTTGGTGGGGCAGCTTGGAGATATGATATTTAGAAGATAAGTATTTGGATGTATGTATGATATTACTGCAGATATAGCTGTGTCTGGCTACCGAAAAGTCAGGAGCAGACTCTCAGATGATAATATCGTTACTTATTATCTAAAAATTTTCACAAATCTGAGTAGTACGTTTTATAATATGCTAACTTACAAAACAGTCTCCAGTGTCAAGACTTGAAGAAGTGCTGAACCAGTTATCCGTTCCGTACACCGCGGGATATCTGCTTATATCTTTGGTATTCTATTGATCTATTCGAATTTTTGCGCCTTTTCATAAAGAGTAGATTTTTTTGCACGTTTTGCACGTGTGCCGACTTTCACACTTGGTAGATTGGCATGGATTGCTTGATCGCTGTTCACAGTGAGACAGAAATTATTTACTACAGGCAGAACAAATAAACAGTTCACTTACGCTGCTCAGGTTGAGCCAATTTCACTGCATTGGTACATGTGCTCGCTACAGCGGGCTTAAACATATAGGATTCCTGAACATGTGAAAACAACGAGTTAACGGTTTAGTCAACAGAAATGTAATAACCACGTCACAGTCAGTGAGTTTTATATGCTTACAACATGCAGATGCAGATGCCAGGTTACATCCGTCTTTGCAAAGAGCAACAAAATGTACATAAGGTTCGCTTTCTCCCTCATCAGACGATGCCTCGTGATCGATGGAATTGATTGTTTCAAGTTACTTGTTACCACGCTGCTAGGTGGTTGTGTAACTATTTTTTGAACCGATGTGCACAGGATGGAAAAAATTCCTTTTCCAAGTTGGCTAGTAATTTTGAATTAATTTACATTGAAATGCGTATTCACTTAGGGCATTACACACTAAAAGTTTACGTAAAATAACCAGTGCGGAAAATTTCACGACTTCGTTAGGTTGATACAAAGAAAGGTTTGGTAAGCATACCACTTGACCCAGAAAGGCGGATTTGCATAAACAACATATTGGAAAAATACACCGTGTTAATTAGAACAGATCAGCTTGACTACAGCTTTACTGGAAAATTTCAGGAAGGGTCAATTTCTTCATAGTGCGAGTCGTCTGGCCAATTATTGGTCGTAAGAAAACAACAGTTTAAAAGCTGCCGTTCACAGGTGGCAGTCGATGTGAATTGATTGAAATGAAATTGAAATACATAGTTTTTCGAATTATTCACGAGTGATCACGTGTGCAAGTACGTGGGTCTGCAAACCAGCGGCAAAGAAAACATTGTATTATACTGCCTTACCAAACTCACTTTATAAGGGCGAATTTGCGCTAGATGCCTCTTCTATGAAAGTCATTTTGAACGTAGAGTTATTTGGGCTCTGTTGACGAATGGTTAATGAAGCATTAGTGAGTCTGACAGCAAACATATTTAGCGGGTCAGCATCGTCGGTCGCAAAAGCAATAACTAATAAGAGGGTATAAAGTGCACTGCAAAAAGTCCATGAGTCTGTGTTGTATCACAAAACAAGCTGCCGTAACAGTACTCAGATACCTTTTCAGTGTGGTACTAAGATCATATTTTTGTGTACATAACTTCACTTGTTTGTAACGTTTATATTGCTTTGGAATGATCCAACTTTTGACTTATGGACTGTTGTTTAGATTTGATTTAGAACTCTGTGCGTTTAAATCGTTTCATTGATTTCATTGGCTTTATGCTACTGACCTTCACACTTGTAAGCGTCGATTACAAAGAGCTTGGGGAAGTATTTGCAACCAGCTAACCATAGTGATCACCAAAGTAAGCGGTGGGCAATTGATTCAATCTTTTTGGATCTCAACATCAACGGGCACGCCACAAACCAGGATCCATGTCCCGTAGTTGAGTGTCGGATAGGTACTTCATATATTTGTCCACCAGATCACGAAGTCGTGTGTAGTTGCTTGGTGGTATGGGGATTACGTTTAGCCATCGCACTTCCCTACCAGTCATTTGTAGTTAGGCCGCACGCTCACAAGTGTTCACCACGGCCCCAGAAATAGTCGATTTAGAGGTTAGCAAGTAGTGGCTGTCTTTGCCAGGTGTCTCCTCAACCATGCCAAACTCCACTTAAGTCGTGGGTCGTATATCCGACATCCGTGACGCCAATAAAACTGAGGCCAGCCGACAGGCTGGTCGTTCCTGGAACCATTTACCTACACAATTCTCTGTATCATTCTAGCGAGTGAATAAAATTATGAATCACCTGATGCTTTGTTTCATACAAATCAGAGTTAGATGGTGGACTAAGCAATGTCTTAATAGTGAACCTAAGGGACATAGAAGAGGACGTTAACGAAGAACAGTCACTAACGACGAGAACTGTGGATATATATATTATGTGGCTGATGTAAACGCTTTAACAATATCTCTTGTTCCGTGCAATGACAGGTTGTTTCAACGGTTGTTTGGAATAAACAGAGTACGATTCAAGTAACTGAAATAAATGTCAAACAACCATACTGGGTTTTGCTGTTCAATCACAAGTACGTGCACTTGTTAAAGAAATTGTTTGAATGCTTCACCTTTGAGCCACGAGTGTTTGAGGTTGAATCTAACGAACAAGGTTGTCTTTCCCCTGTTAACTGACAACACTCAACTCTGACCCCAACTGTGGTCTGATCTTATTGTGCATCAGTTCACCCGTAAGTACTTTTTGGATTTTTGGCAGACGTCGGTTAGTGACTAACGAAATAATACTACTTGGTGAGTTCACACGAAATATGTTGCAAAACCCCTTGTTAGTTTTGACCGACAGTATGAGTGATTAGGTTTCACAAACCACTGGTACAAAATAACTGACTCTTCAACTAAAAAGAACTTTTCGGTATGTATCCGGAATCAGTGTGTTTTTTCTGACAGAAATATCCGACAATGTCTAACTTAGTGAATAAATTAAACACGAAAAGTTACAAGTTAACCTGGGATAGCAGTTAACATCATAGACATATTACGTAACGACCTCCCATCGTACGCCAGGATACTCATGGGGAGAATGAACGTAAGTTGTAACTCGTCTGTCATAGTCAAGTCAGGTACAGACACAAAACAAACTTTTCAAAAGCGATACGTTGATCGTTTTGTGTACGTTCAAAGAGGAGGTGTGTATTTTTAACAGGCGGTCAACCTTAAAATAAATGACCCCCACAGAACCTTTTTTCTCGATTTAGGCTGCTGATCATAACACTCTCATTAGAGAACTGGATTACGATGACAATCGCCCCCAATTCGACTTGTTAAAACCACATCCGCTCTTGCCTGCACTCATCAAGTTGAGATAGCCTGAAAAAGTTCAAACCTGCAACCTCATGGCATTACCAACCCCGGGTCTAATTTGCTTGGTTGCCTGTCTTGTCACGTGCAAGCAGCGACTGTTAGGAGTGTTGAGCAACTCGGTCTTACCTTTTTAATGTGGATGCCAGTTTGTACACGTTCTGTCCACAACGGTTTGAAGCGTTTATTACAATGTTTTGTTTATTTTTTACCCAAGTGCCATTCCCAGTCATTCGTAATCCATTTGAAATTTTAAAATTTTAACTTATAAGTAGAGGTGAGGTCTTATTCAGTTTGTAATCAATACTAGTATTAGGCATCAATATTCGAACGATTGTAACTTTTGAAATAAGTCTAAAACGTGTCCGATTTTCTTATAATTGAAATTTTCAAATTATCACTGATCCTAACTATTTCACAGGCTTATGGAATCGTTTGGAAGGCAGTCAATCGAAAAACACGTGAAGTGGTAGCGCTGAAAAAGATTTTCGACGCGTTCCGCAACCAGACTGATGCCCAGGTATGTCGTGGGATGAGTGTTGAATCAATACATCTTCAGCGGACATTTCGGGAAATTGCTTTTCTTCAAGAATTCGGAGAACATCCAAATATAATCACATTGTACAATGTGATGCGAGCAAACACAGATAAAGACATCTATTTGGTTTTCGAATATATGGGTAGGCAATTGGTTTGATTAAATCGCCGTCCAACTAGTGCATTGTCGTAGAAACCGATCTGCACAATGTGATCAAAAAAGGCAATATTCTACGTGACATACACAAACAATACGTCATGTACCAACTTTTGAAAGCTACTGTTTATTTGCACTCTGCTGAAGTGATACACAGAGATCAAAAGGTAAGAAAGAAGTTAGCGTTGTTCATTTGTTAAATTCACTTTAGTTAATATTGCAAAATTTTGTGAGACATGCTTTTTGAAAAAAATCCTAAAATGGCCTTGAAAACTTGATAACTGAAGGTTGAGGATAAGTAGCCAAAGAATTTGTTGAAGTGACTTAAACATCACGCAGAGTTGACCGCAGTTTTCAGTTTATGGAGACATTCCAGTCAGCCGTGCTTGAAAGGTAGCTGTAAACTCGAGTTTTGCTCTTAGTTGAGCTCGTCCCCATTGCATACCCTTGCCACGATTAGGACTAGAATTTCAAACATACTTTCATCAGACAACCATGGTTGCCACTGAATCATTGACCCCACATTAACCAGGGTCAAATTATCTTATTCGAACGGTCGACCAGATTGGCTTATCTCGATAGAAACCACTGTTACCATTTGTTAATTCCGCTCAATAATATTGCGATTAGATTCTTTGAATCGGTTAGAAAACGCTTGGTTAGTTAATTCTGTAGAGCATTAATATAGTTTATTGGTGAGCAGATGGAGGTTTGGTTGAATCGAATGAAATTTCACTTGCACTTGATTGCAGCCTCCACTTTTAAAAAGACTGTCCGCTTGACATTTTTCACAGTCACTGGGATCGAGTTTCGTTTTTGTTACAATGACGTTCTCGTCCTTATTGCTGAAGAATTTTGAATTTCGTTTTGTTTGGTTAAAACTGTCAATATTTTTATGTGAGTGTTCATACATTTCAGTATCACATTGATATAGAAGACAAATAGTTGAGGTCAAAAATATCACAAGACACGTTCAGTTTCATAAACATCATAACAATTTGGGAATAATCAGATTTAACTAAGTCATTTTACGGCTATATCTATCAAAAGTTTTGAAAATTCACCAATACACAAGTAGAGATTTAACGATACGTTTAGCAAGGTAGTTGCCCCAACTCCCTTAAGAAAATAAAACAACCAGTAATAGACTTAAGTCAAAAGTTAAGTTTGGTCTAAAGAACGATAGATAATAACGGGAACTATCTACGTTAGCGTTCGTCAGCAAGACATACGTTTTATAAGTGAATTTTACATACAATTTAAGAAGTCAAATTTTTCGCAAATTTCTTTGACGTCCCGGAAAATATGCTATGACCAAAAGGTGATAGTTGAACGCCATTAACTTAAAAGTGAAAGAAAAACCCCAGACCTTGATGAGTTCCGATATTTTTTACAAGAATTCTCACGAAAACCAAACAAATAGGCAGCGCAATCATCGGAAAATAACGTTGGGTCGACTAGCTTGTACAGCCAGTTTTCGCAAACAAGATTGAGAATTTGGTAGCCCTACATAAAGTATCAGACGACTAGCTTTACTGACATAAATGAGCGTTGTTTGACAATTTTGAATAAATGTAAGAAAGACAAATAATCTCTGTGCTAATAAACAGTTTGACAGATTTGATAGTTTAGAAGATACCTAACTGTGAAATATTCAGACTTTGGCTGAATTGAAACCAATAGCAGAAACAGCATGCCCAGACTAAGCAAGTAATTTATCTGCTGACCTACGAAGCCACATGGGAAGCCGAGAAATCTCGGTGATTTGAATGTAGCCGAAATCCAGATTTTTTAAAATCGGATCTCTTCTCAGGCTCTGCACGTCACACTTTTCTTAAATGAGCAACCGAAAAAATGCTAAGTACAGAACACATCCTGATGTATGTTAGAACCAAAACGCTAGGTTTTCTGAGTAAAGTTAATGGACAGTATTGTTTAAATCATTTCATAAGTTAAAATCTGACTGCGAGTAACTTCATACGCATTCTACTGCAATGACTTAGGTGTACTCTACCCAGACCATGGTTCCTCAATAAAACATTGTAAGATTGTGAGTTAAGACGAAGAACTAGATAAAAAACCGTCTAAAACGCAGATTTTTTGGGTATCAAAGTGTTTTTTTCAACAGACAGGCTTAAGACATAATCATGGAGCCAAGTAGAGAATACAGAGTTCAGGTCGTATTACACACCCAGCGCAATAACCTTCCGAGATAGTACACTGCACATAATACTGTAATACTGAACACATTGTATGTGGCATCGTCATGTGGGCATTGAACACATCATGGTGTGACAGGCGACTAATAACGTTTGTGATCAGTGAGGTATCTGATTTCGCCAACTGAAAACCATTCTTTCAAACTGAAAATATCCTCTGTTCATGTACATGAAAAACAATGGGCCGACTTTCCAAACTGCGTTGTGTCCAAATGAATATTGCATAAGTGACTGAGAAACAAACCACTGAATGTTTTCTGTATGACGGTGAAAGTGTACACACTGTGCGCCAGTTTACGCTTCAAATTAGCCCTGCTGACAACAGCATTTAAAGAACGAGAATCGAATGGCTAATATTTTTGATAAACCATAAATCAGCCAACAGCTCTTCTGTAAATACACTTAGGAACTTATTGAGGAATGGTCAGTGGATCTACTACGCCAACAGTTCTCACTGATACTAGAATGATACTGGGGTTTTGTCATTCACCAGGTAAGCATTAAATAATTGTGTTAGGAAACTGAGACTAGTGATTTAGCTAAAACTAAAGCACATAAATTCAACCGAGTGCCTCAAAAGTTTGCCTTTGAAAGCCCTTATATCACAACAGGAAGACTAACCGAAAGGGGTGTGATGGTTTCTTATGTACTCTGCTAGTTGCACAATACATTCCTTTTTTTAAATAAACTTTCCGCCAACTTTGTGGTTCTGTATTTCAAAAAATTATCAATGTGTATTGTTTTATCAACATGTAATCAATTTTGCCGTCTACTTCAAATAGCGTCGTAATTGATAAAGGAGTCTGATGAAGTTATTTATTACCACGTACTCATCATGAGATATGTGAAGATACATAACGAATGTTAACGGTGTTCTCGTTAGTCGACGTGTTTCAGAGTCCGTTACCGTCGGTTTAGCATCAGGTTGCTTATTAACACTTTCATGACATGTTTTCTATTGTTGCCTCCAGTTTCACATTCAGGTGAAATTAAGGAATAAAAAAAGTTTTCACGCTCCAACCAGTTTTTTCGACTTTCGACAGAATACTCATTAGAGGCACTGTTCATTGTACAATGGTAACAGAATTAACTTTGTCAGTTGCGTTTCAAACCTGAAAAATTCTCAGATTCATTCACAAATGAGTCGTTCAACAGAAATCGTAAAATAACTGTGTTTTTGCCTTACAAGAATTGTGTTGGTCTATTTTGTGAATATACCACAAACTAATGTAATTGGCAAGAGTACTCAGTGAAGAAAACAATCTTCGAAGCACGACACTATAAAGTTATCGCCTTACGGATCCACAATACGATATGTCAATTTGTGGAGCTTTTGGCCGCAAACTGCTTACGAGGTGTTTCGATTGTCAACAAAACAACCCAAGTAAAAGGATAGTTGATTCTATCCATCTCTTTACTTGCACCAGCAGTTTAATGCTTCGACCATAAGAAATGGAAAATATAAGCCTGAGCATAGTTATCTAAGGCCAGTTTACATCTTTAGTTGTTCAATAAAAAGGAAGTAAACGTTACTTCATTTTTAATTTAAACACTTATCGTTTTTGATGTTCTACTGGGTTTTTCATTTACACGCATTTTCTCGTTTCTTCAACATAAGTATATGTTATGTTTTCGTACTACTGAAGGACTGGTCAGTCTTTTTCGAAGCAGACTTAAATATTTCATTAGGCTGAGCATCACATAATTCATATTGATTGTTTTTACGTTCGTTTTTTACTCTAAAGAAATCTGTGCAAACTAGTAGTGAATACAAAGTTTATAAAGCGAAGTATCTAAGTTAGCGGTCGTCATCAAAACAAGGTGTTATTAAAAATGTGAAATTCGTCTTTGAGTATTGTTAGAAATCAGGTGAATTTACATCCTGTGAAAGAAACAGACTAACAATAGATAATCGTAGTGAAAACAGCACACATCTTTGGGCTCTGTCAAATTCGAACAGGTGAATGAAATATTAGTGTATTATACTACTCAGCGGTCTTCATGAGTTGTATGGTAGGCAGGTCCTGAAATGAGCTGTTTGCAGGGTAGAAACATAGAACTAAATTTGGACATAATGTGATGCCTTTTATCATACACAAGTCCATGCCTCGTTTTGCATTCCCTTCAAAATCATATTGGTCCAAGTTAAATTATTGTACTTACGTGTGACATGTAATACTGCTGTAAACCGCCTTCAAAATTCCATTTTGGCTATTGGTAGTAGTTTTGAATTCTTGCTGACTGCACCGCGGCCAGATGTAGAAGACCGCCCCTGCAATGGATAACAGGTTGTTTCAACTTTCAAATTTCCGTTTGGTTCCTTGTTATCTAAACTTGAAATGATTGGTCACGATGCTAAGATGCAAACCTTGAGTCGCATTCGAAAGATCTTGAATTTAGGGAAGGAAACCGTGACGAACAATTGTTCCTGATCATTCCCCACAAAATCAATGCAATGACCAAAGTCCAACTAATTTGAAGACGTATGCAAACTGAATCAGAAAAAATGTTTCACTTATTAGATGTTAACCAGGGAAGGTGCTCAGATAATAGTTAACAAAGCTCTGTTTGTGGCAGAAAAACATGAAAATCGGGATACTATTGTGCCCGGAAATCACAAATCTAAGGTTATTCGCTGCCTTACGAGTAGAACAACAAATCGTAATCCGCGAGCACATTAGACCAGGAATTAAACAGAGTTGCCACTTTGTTAGCTTAACCACTCTTGAGCACTCACATTTAATCACCGGATGTGAAGTCACTTAGATTACCCGACGAGTCCTTCTGCCAATGTTGCTTGATATGAGTTTCGGTGTTGTTGAAAGTTTTTCTTGTCATGACTTGCACTTGAACACCGGTCACAACTATGGGAGGTAGCCATGTTGACATGTCACGTTTAACGTGAGGTTTGTGGTTCAGTGCTCAACAAGATTGTTAGGAGATAACGTTGACGGGATCCTAGTCTCGGTTTTGGCCAACATATGTACGCGGTCACAGTGAATGGCCAGAAAGTCTATCTGAATGCAGAAGTTGTGTCCAACTGTGTGATGATGGGTTAAACTTGATGAGTAATCGGTTCCAAACAGTGAGTTGTTTGTGTGGTTTACTTCGTTGGGGGTTTGATTATCAGTGGTCGTTATTCAGATAGAGTTAATCCGTGCGCATAGAACATTCTCAACATCTGAGTGTACCTTCTGAACAGTTTTAATGAAGCTGATAACTTTGACCTGGTTCAAGTGTTGTGTCTGAAAGGTTATCAGTTTAAATTGACAGAACAATTAATGTGTCTTACCTAAGGACGATCGAATAATCTGAGCGTTACTTACAAGCGATCAGGGCCGAATTTTTGAATTTGTAACTGGCTCGTGCCCATTCTGGAGTCAGTGCGCAGTGGTCCACTCGGTTGCATCATGTAGCCGTGATTGAAGTTTTAATCCTGTGCATGACAAAGATATGCGCTACGGATGAACGGACAAGTCTCTTTCTTTATTCATTCACTCAAGGTAGGGCTGAGTAGATTACTACTAATGGACTGTGACTATATACGGACTGGACGTGTTCTTGGCTTACGTCTGGAAACATGTCTTTTAGACTCTCAGGTTAACGTCTATTAATGAGGTAAGAGGGTAAAAAAACCATATCTTGTTACGTGGATGCATCCTCGGCGGTATCTTGTCCGGATATGAAGAGTTATCGTCAGGATAAACGTATGAACTAAGTGTCATCAGTTGGTACATGTGCCTTTGTTTATGTAATTTCGAACAGTCCCGTGCTAGCAAATATTTCGATTTTTACTTTAATGATAATAAAACAGGGTACACAGCAGCAAACCAACTGTAATCAACAAAAACAATACATATTCTTACTAAGATGTCCCGGTTGTATGTTTTAGTGTTCCGGTATCTTTTAATTGTGTTGATATCAGGCTGAAGTGGTTACAGGAGTTGCTTTGCTGCTGCGATCAAAGAGGGGTAAAGATGGAAAAGGAAAACATTACACTAGATTCCAGCACCACACAAAGGCTTAAACTTCTTCAATCTAGTAAAGGTACACTCACCATACACCAGTGAGCCATGGCTTTGTTCACTAAACTGGAGGTGTGTACTCCGTATACTCAAAATTCATCCGCCCAACATTCCGGTGTATGCAACGACTTCCATGGTCGACCAACTTTTACTGGACAATTCGTTTGGATGGCCTGCTAGTGAATGTCCTTGCACTTTGCTAAAATCTCATTCTAATGAACACTTGTCCAATCTCTGCTCAACTGCCATCTGTTTTGCTTGGACCAACCTGGCAAATTACAAAAACCAGAGGAACACAACCACTCTTCATGTACTGACATCAAGGGAACGTGGAATTTTTATCGGAGCTTCGGACAAATTAAGTGTGTATTCATGTGTTTCGTTGTGCAGGTTTTTGCGAACGTTGTGTTCGCGAGGATTATTGTTTTAAACTTCCGATCTTTAGAAATTTTTACCGGAACAAGAGGTTAGTAAACACTGCAGGCAACCCAAGCTTTTGTGGTTTGAACCCCCCAAACCTCAGTCCACAACTTTTAATGAACAGAATACTGAAGCAGGTTAAAACTTATGATGAGTGGTAAACATGATGAGCTACAGTTAAGGCTTAACTCCAGACCTCCAGGGTCAAAGTCTTATGTAGCCTGATCGTAGAGTGTTTGGCGTCTAGCGGACCAATGTAGTAAGGCAAAGTACGCCAACTTGTTGCCGACAGTTCGTTAATTTTTGTTAGTAAGTCGGGTCTGAATATTTTCCCAGTTTAGAAGCTTGTAGCACGGACTACCGACACTGTCTTGCGCAATTCCAAGCTGGAGGTGAGGCTATCTGGAACTCTTAGTTGCTTACAAGTACACCTGAAGTGCTACTAACAATTCACACTTCACTTTACCGGAAGTATCACAGTGCACTGAATCAACGAAAATATCATTTCACGATACTATCCCGAAAATTTCTAAAGACGTTGATAGACTCATCTCGCGGGAAAATTGCAGCCAAACCTAGCTGCAATAACCACAAATATAATGTACCAAGTCTCAGGTATTACTTTTACACATCGATGTGGGCCGAACGGTGTTTGGATTCGTCAGAATTCAAGCACTAAGACATTAAACATAGTGTTCCGTAGCAAAATGAAGTTGGAGACAATGAGACTTGAAAAGGTAGTCAGAAAAAGGGACAGGTTAGCACTGAACACTCATCTGTAAAGGATGTGTATCGTTTAGTCGTCGTAATCTGAGCAAACTTTTTAACGTCTACCTCGTGAACAGTAGACAGAATTGATCTTTATTAAAGACTATTTTTAGTGTTGAATGCACACGGAAAGCAGATAAATTTCTTAACGCGACACTAACCGTATACTACACTCTGAACACGCATGCAACACAACTTAGGTATGTACGAGATATGCAGAAGCATGGGGAACCCAACAGTAAGACCAAAGTAAGACCCAAACAAATGGATATTTTGATTAAGCTGATTGATCCAGTCCACACCAGCTAATCCCTTACTTCCGAGGGTAGCTGCGTAAATACTCCGACAAGTCGTTTTGGAATGAAGGTTTATACAAATGTGGAGAATGCGGTACCATGTTGGTGCGGTTCAAATCAATTTAATGAAAGTTCCAACTATTCATCGGTCGTCAACATAGGCTTGCAGGTAGTATACGGTGGGGATCTGAACTGATATGAAGGATAACTACGTAATTATTCCGTTATAACCGCCTCAGCAAGGCAAGCCTTATGTTAGGTTTCGAGAACATGTCTATCAGTTGTGCAAGTTGGGCTAAACTTTTACGACGGTAGTCTACCACAACGCATGCAACCGCTTTGAGCTGTGCCTGCTAGCTGGATGTACGGTAGGCATCTAACATCACTCACCGCAATTACATGAGAATGTGTATTACGCTACAAGTGACCAAAACGCTCTGATCTTTGCCGCTAGTGGGACGGGCAGTACAGAAGCGTACCAGTGTGCATGCGATTTTGTTGAATATTCCGTGATAGTGGGAACGCTTGTGTAATATTTCAGTCATTTAGCAAGACAACTAAAAAGCACAGACTCTAAACGAACCAAATTAGTAAGTGTTGTTGTTCTTTACGCAATTTTGATAGAGTATGTGGAAAATTGTCTCCATACAAAGCGAAAAGAGTATTCATTGCAGACACTGTCAGACCTAGAGAGCAGTGTTTGGGTAACATTACAGTTGGTTTGTCTGGTGCTGGTACAACTAAGATTAATCTTTTTGAATTGATTGGAATTCTCACAGTTATGTGCGTGTGGTCACGGTGAACTGGGCACATTCAAAATTTTTCTATCTGGAACACGTGGCATAATTTTGTGACAGGCATCAATGTCTACTCAAATTTGATGGTACCCTCTGCAATCAGATTGACTTTCTATCAGGCCCTTTTCAAAAATAACCACTAGGATCGAGCTTGGCTGATTTTAGAGGCTGACCTGAAGTCTGTTCGGATGTAAAAGTTGTGCCCACACGTAAATTGAAATAAACCATATCAGTGACCACTTACCGGTAAGAGTTCACGACATGTCAATCTTGAATGATGGTAAGATGACATATTTTTTTCAAGGTTGTCGAACTTTGCGGGTAGAAAGGCTGGCTATTTGAATGGGAACATTGGCTCGCAACACAATGGTTTTAATTCAAAGTGAGTCCCGGCTGAAGATTCCGCAAAAGCCGATGACAGGCACAACTATTTGAAGTATGAGTCCACTTCAAGTTCAAAATAACGAACGATCTCTTCTGTTCATGTTAGTGGAGAAGCTGAGTTTAATCTGATAATCTGGATGATTGAGAAGAAGCAGCTGTTACGTTGACACTCTGGTTCAACAGAAATGGCAATGCAACCCAGTGTCCCAAAACTGTTCGGTATAATAGCTTTCGTGAACACAGTTGCCTGTTGTTAAGACATTCAATCAAGTCCTTACGTATCCCATGGGAGGGAGTGCTGGCTGGACACCCCGTTCTTTTCATCTAACCAAGCTCCCATCGTTTGGATTTGAAGCAGTGTTTAGTTCAGCCAGTAGTAACCAAATAAAAGGTTACAACTTCACGTTTGTTTGAAAATTCTAAAAGACTCAGAACGAGCTGAAGAGAGCGGCTGTAATTAAATCAAATGGATCGCCTCAGCTGTTGCTACTGACCAGTTGTTCCTTTGTTGTTTCACTCAGAGCCCATATCTGATCCTGACAATTACCACTGTTCAAGGTTTTAACTAAAATACTTACGCGCGGGTTTGCCATAGCAACCAATCACATCAACTGTGATCGCTTCATAGTGGATTACCAAAACAGATGTGTGCAATCACAAAAAAATGTTGCCGGTTGAATGGATAACAGATATATCCGGGAGTGAATCAATTGAAATGAAATTTCAGCATTCAGGTATTATGGCATGTCAAATTAACAAGACAGGAACTGTGGGTTTACTAAGCTTGATTAACGTTCACTGAGAAGCAAACCTTAATATGAGTAAGGATTGAGAGAATTTCGACCTACACCTTTCGTAGGCAAATAGAGTCCTATCCGGCACGTACTAGATCTTAGTATCTTTCTTTTTAGTGATCATTAGTCGTGCATACGTGTGCGACGGTTGGAATTTGACCTCCTGCTGCATACTCTTGAGTCAGCAATGTTTGCAGCTGAACCAGTGATCACGTTATAAGTCGATTAGTAGTTTGCATATAAAAAATACTGTCTTGTCTAATATAAAACTAATGGTGCGGTGATTAACACAGTTCCCTCATAAAAGTGTAGTCGGAGCTCATATGTCGGCCGTAGCAAGGAGGCGCACCGCCAGTGAGTTCTATGGGGAAGAAAACTGCTTAGTTTACAATGAAGTAGACCGAAAATGTACGTGCATTAGTACAAAGACTGCTACCAGTTATGAACGACAGAAACTTGATATGATAAGTTGTCTTTAAGTTGCAACATGATGGAAAACTCGTACCCAGTTGAGTCGCGCTAGGGGTCGCTCTAATAGTCTTCTTGAGTCTCACTTTGATCGATTCAGCCATCACACCATAAACTGAGAGAGTGTACTGTGGAGGAATAGAAGAATAACTACTGTGGAATTTAGTTCACTCAATCTATTACCTAACTGACAAATTTCTCGGTAGGTTTTTGTACTCAGTCGTAACAGACTCATTTGGTGATGAGTCATCAAAAGAGTTGATAAAAATTACAGCAATTTCACAAGAAAAGGACACAAACGTTGAGTAAAATAGAAGAAGAGCCTTCAACAGATTACGATAACAGTAAACCCAACCTGATAGTACAACAGTGATGGCTGACTGATGGACAGACCATCAATAAAGAAAGTCAGTTGTAAACTTGATGCTTCGGTTACGTCAGTTAGTGCACACCGATATGTTTAATAAACCTGCTGTGCAGACATCCTTGGTGGATGTGTCACGTTTTTTAACAGTTTTCGTGTAGCAGATAAGACTGCAAAAGCTGGCTCGCTTTTAAGGGAGATTCAGTGAATACACTGTTCACCAGAATTATCACAAAACCCATTGAATCATTCAACGCTGTAGCCACATTGGGTGGTGCCTCCGTTCAGTTCCTTACATTATGTCGACACTCGATGAATAACTGCTGTACTAAGTTTAGTATCTGTGGCCAAGTAGCCTTTTGTTTTGCCGCCGTCATATCTTTTTGATTGAAGCCTGGAAGATTGTGATAACCTAATCCTGTTAAAATCTACCGGGGGCAGGCAGACCTGATGGTCAATGAATAGTAGATTCTAATGAATGCATAATGCCAAACTGAAACCGATTAGTTCATGCATTGTGTAACACAGGTCAAAATTGACAACTGCTACAAAACAGCAAGTATCAAACCAGAACCTAAAACGTTTGGCAACACTTTGACGGCTTTCACCCAAATGTGCATCATAGAAGATTGTCAAAAAACGTTCCTTCATTAATGGAAGCCAAAAAGAACAAAACACAACCTCTAGTCGTTTTGTCTATCGTTGTTTAGGCGTTGTCTGTGCTGCTCTGTCTCTAGTTCTGATACAATCTGCCAGACCTGGGTGAGTAATCTAGAAGTATTTATGTAGGAATCTCTGACTGCAACAAGGCTATGGGTAGCAATGATACACATCAACCTAAACCTTTTGATAAATCTTCATTCTTCACCCACAGTTCTCTTACGAGATCATTTTACCAATTGCGATCGAGTTACTAGCTCTCCTGGTCATTCACAGTGGCTCTGGTGCGGTCCAGGATACAGCGTTCTTGCTATTCTAGCGTACAATTAAATGACATTACGACCAGTTGACGATCACATTTGTTCATTCGATATTGTGGATGATGAGGGCAAAGAATCTAGAGAGTACGCTTTGGTATTGGTATGTTCGCCGAGCTTGGCGAACATACCAATACCAAAACCATCAACCCGAGCTACGAACAACACCACCACTGTTCACATCTATCCGAAAAGAGTACGCTTTATTTTCACACTGATCTATTTGTTGGGTCGATCCAGCGCAGCTTGATTCTTAATGCAAACGAATGTACCGATGTGTTGTTTTTATTTATGAAAGTTATTCGGTATGAATAACATTTCAGTACGAGAAAATAAATAAGTATCTTTAATTCTGAAACACGCCGTGGTTATGATGACTTCACACCTGTTTCAAACCTTCATTTCTATTTAGAGCATCGAACTTATTTCCCCATCTCATATCAATTAATAGATTATCTTGCGCACGCATGTTCCCAAGCTAAACACACTGTACAACAGCTCTTCTCTCGAGCTTGTAACCGACGGATTTTATAATTCTGCTACACCACGAATACTTCCACCACGTTAGCGTAATTTTCGTGTGGAAAATTTGTTGTTTTTGTTGCGCGTCTAAAATTACACCTTACATTACTTAGTATTTTAGTGAGAATCTTTATGACTGTACTTCTCAGTATTTAACTAGATGAGTTTATTTACCCGTATCTTTTCTTTCTCTAACGATGTTATCCATTGTTTAAATCGATTTCTATGGAACAGATATGAAAATGAAGCGAGTGAAGCTGATGACGACTGATCACCAACATGTTCAGAAAAATTACTTATGAGACAGTGGGACGGGTGGGTAACCGAGTCCAAATTTGAAATTTCCGAGCTCCTGGCGTGGCTTCTTAGCTCCGCTGGTAGAGCGTTTGCCTCGTAGAGGCATGATGTTTCTGTCGCTGGTTCGAATCCAGCCGAAGCCCTGACTTTTCACAGTTCGGTCTCATCTAAATTCATAAATCTGCCAATCCACTTATAAGTAATACTTGTTGTTATTATTAAGTAACTGGAATTGGTCAGGTTGATTATTCATTACTTGTATAAAGCAGGCGGAAAATAGACGGTTCGAGTTAAGTAAGATGTACTGCTGACTCAACTCACCTGTTTTGTGACTCTTCGTCCACAGAATGCACACAGTACTTTTTGTGATTGAACAATGATTTGAACAAACCATTTTGAAACGCAACTGTTGGCCATCTGATAAACAACGTTCGATTACCTGTAACGGTAATTTTAGACTATTTTCAGACTACCTTGAAATCGATCAAAAACAATGAGGCAGTGAATGTTTGTATCCATTTGAGGACCTTTAATTTCTTTGCCATGAACATGTTTGTAAGGACACTAGACGTCTTTTAATCTAGAACCAATCAACCTTACGATCTGAACTGGCTACTATGTGACTGTGAGCAGTTAAAAAATCCTCCACCTGTCTATTGTCTGATTACTTAACTCCACCCCACAAATATTTTGATATTTGCTTCGTTCTATAAATCATAAATCGAACATCACTCAGCATTACTCGCAGCTGTCGCATTTCTATAGGAGTTTCACTCACCTTCTTTCTAAAGAAGGCACAATATATGTGGTTCGCCTTCCTTAGAGCTCGTAAGTGATGTAAATCTTCACCGTGGTCAGACTTCGTTACATCAAGCCTACTGAGTAAGTACATGCAGAGAACCAAGTTTGTCGTCGTTATTTTCGTGCATTCAGGTGATTTTTGGGGTGAAACTTTTTCAGTGACTGTCCCATCCAACAGCGGTACTCCTGGAATTAGTAGCTAAAAATTATCAAGTTTGTTGGTTTATAATATAAACTGTACTGGTTTCAATTAAGCTATCACGTCCTGCCGTTGAAACCAGTCTGTTATCTGTTGTTCAATCAACATTGGCTAACTAAAGGTATCGTAAGGTCAAATGTAAACTCCTCTCATATATAAACATTAGTTTCTGATTCATACAGATGTTCCAGGAAGCGCGTCTTCAATAGAGTCGTTATACTCGAGTCTTGATTCTAGCAAACCTCACTAATAGTGCATAGCCTTGCCATAAGTGAGCTGTAGAATTTCTGATCTTTTGGTCTGGTTTCTTAGCTCATATGGTGTGGCACTTGTCGCATTTGAGCACTATGTTTCGGTAGCTGGTTTAAACTCAATTAAGGTTCAGAGTTTTCGCAATTGGATCTCTTCCAAAAAATGCAAGGCCTGTACAAAACCTGTACACGTCTTCGTGGGACATCCTGGTCACATTCTTCGCCACTGACCTCACACAGTCTACCGATCTCCCACACCTAATGACTCAATCACGTTGCCTATGAATATCACCTAAATTGTCCAGTCATCAAAAGACTGTAGTAAAAAAAACTGGTGATCAGTTCAAACGGACTAAAATTTCCCCGATTAATATCCATGGTATAAGCAAGACCAAGGCTTCATCAACAAACTTCTACGGCTTCTATTCTGTTTCACACATTTGCCTTCTTATAAAGTGTTCCACGTGAGCCGGTGCTATTTAGACCTTTCCAGTTATAAGTACATCCGGTCACCCTCGTTACCTTCGGATATTAGGCAACCGATAGCTTAATTTTCAAGGTGGATCTTCTTCATACCGAGTACAAGGCCCATGATTACATAACAAATAACTATTTGGAGTATAATTAGCGCCCACACAGTCGGTGGCATGTGATAAACACTCACTGGTCATGTTTGTTCGTGAGCACCGCTTTCAGTATGTTACTGGTCGTTATTTATCTTTACACAACTTCGGAATTTCAACAGGGTTACATGGAGTCAGCGTCCATACTGAAATTGAAAGCAAACGAACAGCCCTGTTTCCATTAAAATACCTACTCGTGGTTACAAGCAGGGGTAGCGATTACTCGGTTAGTTGCGTGTGTTTTTCCAGCAGGCACTAATTTCTGTCTGAGGACTGACTTTTACTGAATGACGTTCACTGAGATAGGTTCAGTGAAACCCGCTAAGCATAATCGATAATCCTGAGGTTGGCCGATGTAATGCTCATCATTGACCATTTCCGAGTGCACTGTATTCAATTTCTTTTCCGGTTAGTGTACTGCTAAAAAGAGGTCAACTAGATTGAGGAGTTAAGTACCGATTACAAAAGTTACGTTGAGGTCAGAACAATATGAACAAACTTAAGAAGGGTGGTTACGACCGCATATACAAAGAATATAAACTGTTATGAAGTATCAGGTTGTCATTTTTAATAGGACATCAAACTAAGAGTTTCTCTTAGTTTCGAAAAAATTGAGCAAAACACCAAACCTGGAATTCTTGTGTGCCTCTAGGCCACAATTTCACTGAGCAATTAGGTCTGCTAACACTGGTTGTGAAAGGACTGTTATTAAACGGTGCTGATCACGTGACTAATCCATCAGAATTAGAGTTTGTACGTTAAGTGTTTGGCTGGCCAGGATATGCACTACTGATAAACTTGGGCAAAAGCTAATCTCAAATACAGTGTTTTTACTCGGAAGAGTCTTGTCAAAAAGGCTAGAGGGATACTAAATCGCTGATCACTTTTAAGTAGTGTTCAATTTATATCAAAACTAGAGCTTAGGAAGAAAGGTCTTATGTGAGCTCATCGTGATGCGCCATACCAAAAATAACGTCTTGATAAGGTCTGGGTACCCTCTTTTGTTTGCAAGGATAATGTCGGCCGAACAGCCAACTTGCAATACTAACATCTGACAGAGTAAGAGACTTAATTGGTCTGCTTTTACCGCGATGGCCACTGACAAACGAATATTTCACAGTGACAGCTTCATTCCTCGTTTGGAATCTTGTGAATCTTGTTTGGACCGGTTTGGAGCCGAAACTCCTAGCCACTAATTCGCTGATCCCAGGAAATTCGTCTGAGGATTGGTAATTATGATGATCGGTTGTCGTTTACAACGCGCCATACATCTCACTCTACCGGTAGCATTTATTGTAAACCGATCATATGGTGAACGATGTTTAAATCCCTAGGGTTTTAAGAAGCAAGCATAATAAAATATTACCTGTGCACTGGATAACACTGATTTACCAAAATCTAAGAATAACCATACCCATAAAAACATTGTAACCAGATGGGCTGCTAACAGAGAGTGAAAATTAAGTAAGAAGTACTGTTATAGTATTTTTAAAGGACAAAGTGTCGTTTTTAGACTGAATAGCACAAGCATATAATCAGTCTATTCAGATCGATGTCAGGGATGGGTGAGTTGTGCCAAGCTGTCTGATTCTTAGAGCTTCGGTAGCATAGCGTTCTTATTCGAACGGTCCTTGATGTTTTGTCCTACGTGCGATTGCTCACTCGAATGGCTTGCTGACTGCTTACCTGATGTTACTTTTCGACCAGATAGACGATAGTGCTGTTGACCCCGGCCAGTATGGGCAGTGTTTTTTGATAGATCTGGCTGACGTATGTGTTGATGATCATGTCGGTGGTTTTGTCTCACTAATATCGGTAGACAATCGGAAATGGACTGAAGGTAACTGGCGTTATATTTGTGAGTTACGTTTTCAGCAGTGACACAACTACGTAACAGATCAGATAGCATATCGTCAGGATATTGTCAAGTTTTCCACACCTAGAGGAAAACGCTTGTGATAACTTTGGATCGAATCCGCAACTGCAGGATTGGTTATCCACATTAGTACCGCCAAAAAATAAACAGCTCACGTATTTCTTAAAAACATATCTAAGCAAACGTTCTGGAATCAGGTCACGAAAGCTTTCCAACGAAACTCAAGCTTCTTGAAAGAGCGTTTCCCGTCAAACATTCATCATGGTTAGTCTTTGTTTTTTAATAACTACAGTGATATAATCAATGTGTTTCATTAGTTGAAGATTGGCGAAGGTTAGCCGGTTTTTGAAGCCAACTTGCGGGAAAAAGGTTCCCTAACACTGTTCAATAAGTTGTTAGTTTTACTGCAGAGGAAATTTGCGTGACCCATTGAATTATAACCGGATCTTGTGCCGTTTGCTTTGGTGAAGCACAATGCGCACGTTTTCCAGTTATTCTAAGGACTTCGAGGTATCGTTTGCTGAAACTCTCAAATTTGACTTCTTTTCGGGGATCAGTTTAAACGAAACCAACCGTTACAAAACGACCGGACTGAGTCTATAAGTGCATTCGGTATTATGCTCCAAAGGTTGATTCTCTCTTTCTGAACATCCCACACAATAGCCATCAAACGTCCTGTTGGATTCCGACTGTTTTGTGAAACTATGCGACTTCGGTCTGGCCCGATCATTAACCGGACGGAATCGCCCCCGTGGTTCGAACGGCAGTGCGGCCTACAAACCTACGATACCCGCCCTGACTGAATACGTAGCCACTCGATGGTACCGTGCGCCGGAAATATTGCTCGCTTGCCAAGACTACACGAAGGGTGTGGACATGTGGAGTTTGGGTTGCATCCTGGGTGAGATGTTGGTAGGTAGTCCCCTGTTCCCTGGCACATCCACACTGGATCAGATTGAAAGAATCATGGCTGGATTGCCGAAACCAAGTCGAGAAGGTATGTGTAGGGTTATGAATTTTACTGGTGCATCCTTTCTCTCTCTCTCTCTCTCTCGATTAAAATGACTCACCTTTCTTGAGGAGATTCAGGTTTTGAACGTTTAGAACCAACTGTCATCGAAAAGTACACTGTTTTTTTCCGGAAGGCACTAGTCAAATGAGAAGCTGAGTATGCAGGAAAGAGAGGTTAGGATAAGATGTTGCTCATGCCTCGAGACGAAGCAAATACGCAACGAGCACAATGCCAGCTTCTGAATGCGCCAACTGATGAGACAGTTAAAACGAATCTGGACATGAATTTCAAGTTTGAATGTATCAGATGCCAAACGAGTGTTACTTAAAAGCTCAGTCGCCCGTTGAGCAACAGAAAGTCAGCGGCCTGTTTGCCAAGCGGTGACTTTGCAATGTAAACCAACATTTTGCCCTAAATGGTGTAATTAACGAAGAATCACACATTTCGCAACAGTTTCCAGGACTAGCACAGTTCACAGGGTCTGTGCGAACTCGTTCAATCTTTTTTTGCTGTATCCTTTAGTGGCTTTTGCTTCTTGTGAACCCAGTCGATGTGAAGATGGCAGGTGAGCAGAAGCCGGACCTAAATAAGAATGAACTAACGCCGGCTAAAACATACAAGATCTAAAAGATTTCATGTAGGCCCCAATACTTTGTAAGATAACGAAAACACAAAAGTATGTTTGTTCGTGATTCGGACGGTTCTCATTGAAATGAATTGAAGATTTGGGATGCTGGAAGATTAGGGCGAGAAATGTTTGCGTAATTTCAATATGATGACTGTAAGAAAGAAGAGACTTAACCACGACCTGTCAGACATAACAAAAACATCTCAGGGCCGCAAAGTGATTTGCGATTATTACAGATAGTAAACGACAAACTACAGTTTAAACCTGAATCGATTGTGGTGGCCAAACTGTCTGAAAAGTCAGCCTCATTTAATAAGTTTGCTGGTTCGATGTGTACCGGGCATCATTTACGGACGACGGTGTCATATCACACTTCGGTATGACGTTTCAGGGTTAACACACACAGATTGCAGTTCTAAGCTCTCATTTGACACTGACATCAACGAGTTGATTAAAAGTATATCTTGCAATGAGCTGTGCGGTGGATGGAGAATCCCATAGAATGACGTAAATTAATGTCAGACTCATTGATAGTTCGTGAATACCCGTCTGAGCTTCGGTCCTCGCAGTCTACCAGTCTGATGTTTCGGAGTTTCCGGAGCATTGTTACTACAGGCCGCATCAATTGGTAATGCTGACGTTATATCTATCACCGAGTTTGTTTTCATCCGCTTCACACTAACAGTATACACTTACTGCTTTTCATATTTGTTGTTTTGTAATTAGCCTGATGATCAGACACAAAAAATAAGTCTTGCTCGCTATTTTGTCATTTTCATGACTAACCACATGATCTATGTCAGTAACCGGGACGGAGTCCCCAATACTTTTGGTCGAGGATTGTTTGACTGAGTACCGTTATTTTTTCACGCTGACGTTTCTGTTGGGCTATTATGAACCGTCCAAGAGGTGAGCAGTTGATGTAGAAGATGGTATCCAGAGATCAAGGTCAAGTCAGGTCGAGATAATCCTCACAGCTGGGGGTAAATCGGGGTGATTAGGTGAGTACGACACGTAAACAAAAATACTCTTAGGATGAAATGCGAGCCGTCCATCGATTGGATGAGTAGATTTCATCCCACGATAGGTTGGCACCTGGAGATGCCACAGGAAAGACACTTCAAACGTTCAAAATGCTTTGTATCTTTTTCTTGAAACCGTCGTATGATCTGGAGCCGAATTTATAACGAGCTTTCAATGCGCGAAATACAGCTACCATTTGAAATTGCACTATGTACAAATAGTTATAAAAGCGGTATAATATAACTGAATGATAAACGGTATGTTCAGAAGACAAATTACGAAGTAATTTCAAGCATTAGTAGATTTTTGTGAATTGTTTTGATGACAGATGCTTAACGACTTAGATAAGACCCCATCACATTTTAGCTAGTTATCAAAAAGAATAGACCCATATTCCTCCAAATAGTGAGTATGTTCTTATGCAACACTAAAACTATCAGTCAGAGGAAACACAGCATGATGAGCACTTTTTCCGTAAATCGTCGTCGGATCAGTACTAATATAAGAGATATTAAAAAGGGAAGCAAGATTTCTAATTTGTTGAAATCAACGTCACAAGAGTCATACATTTCATACAGATTGAACGTCACCCACAATGCTGGAAAGAATATGCACTACTGTCGGGTCTAGCGGTTCTTTTCAAAAGGGGCCCACTAGAAAGTCTATGAGAATTCGACAGCTGCGATCGATTATGGGTGATTTGCAATTTATACTGAATTCAAAATCTCTACTACTCATCATTAACCATACACTTAACAATACACGCAAAATTGTCATCACATACTGTTCTGGACACAAGGCAGGCTTACTTTCCATGATCGAGGTTAATTGTCTGTGTGTTTATGGGTGAGTGAGGAGTAGGAACCACTTGGGATCAGGAGAGTTACAAGGCCTGGACGAAGTGATTTTGAGTATATGGCACTGAGTTACGTAACCTGATTGTGAATGATTCGGCCTTTTCTAGAATTCGTTTTGACGGTTTTTGATTGATTGACTGGAATCCTGAATACGGCCCGGATTGCATTTGACACACATATTTGATGGTTACACACTACATGACGTGGCATGTCTGCAACACTCACCGATTCTGGGACCCTGTTATGATTCAGGTCAGATGTTGGTCGTAGTACGCCAACTTACACAATTTTATTCCCCTAAAACAAAGTCGAAACGTGGCCACTCTTTAACGTCCCATGTCATAAGGATAGACTCGGAGGACTTGCTGGGGGTCAAAATCCATCCTGCCACTTAAACGCTAGGGAAAATCTGTTATCAGGACGGATTTACTGCAAAAAAGCATGGTTGCCACCTCAACGACAGAGAGGTATCTTTCCTGGAGTTGCAAAAAATACTCTTATCTTACTCCCGTTCATAGTAGACACAGCCACTGAACAGGTGAACTGACTTTTACAGCGGTCACTAAAATAAACTGTCCCTGATGAATAACCGAGGAGCTGGTTCGTTTTCATGCATACGCTTAGGATTAGCTTTAACAACATGCTGCTTGTCCACTATCTGTCGATGCTTATGTATTCTTTCGCTTGTTGCTGTTGTACGGTATAATATACCAGTCGAAAGACCAGCTGCCCCTATCTACATGGACTTACGAACATCGCACAGCCTGGGTCATAAGTTGGGTCAGAAAATCAATCACAAATGCAGTCGTGTCACACCACCAAATAGATCTGTCTAAAGCATTTTGAGTCGTGTACAAATTCGGAAAAACACAATGTGAGGAGGGACGTCTTGTTCAGACATTCATCTGTTTGTAGGTCACAAAACAACAAAAATGTGTCAGTTCCAAACATATCCACCCGACCAGAAAGTGGGCTGTGAATTCATGTAGTTCATGTTGTAGTTAAAACAACAGCTGAACAATAAACGTTTGAGGTCGGCCTAATGTAAGCCAAAGACGGAAGTTTTGAATTAGCAAATTTCAGTGGTTTTAGACGTGAAAATATTTCTATTTCACATAGTATCTGAGTCTTTAGCTTAACCGAAACGCAATAATCACGTTGACTGAATGGTTAAAACAAACCTGGTGGGTTGATGTTATGCTTCTGTTGAGCACAGTGCTCACATTATAGGCCCAACCAAACTGGATTCCACCCACTTATTTCTATTATAAATATTTGGCGTGCAACCAGGGTACTTATTCATTTCGTACCACTAAAGTCAAGCTGAACAACATTAATATTCGATTGCAGCTTTCGCATTCAGATAGACTCTTCAGCCAGCTTGTTTCGAGGAAGAACACTAGATTCGAGTTTTACTCTTATTTTGGCTTGTCATTAGTGCATACTTTTGTCGTGGTCAGGAAAAGAACTCCAGCCATGCTTTCGTGAGGTAACCCTGTCAACCACTGCGTCATTGACTTTGCTGGCCGTTTAACTCCAGTCGACAATCCAGCGAATAGGAATTCGGATAATTATTGTTTTCTGTTCAGATGATCGGGTAATCTGACCATCGTTCACAAGTCAGCGTGGTTGAGCATTCAAATACGATTGATCGGCCATGCCCAATGTAAGTACACTGCCTGAGTGGTCATTACGGCTGTGTGGCCGGCGTTCTTCGTTCGGTCGTGACTAGGATCTGCACTAGTGAAGAGCTCAGACAAGGATGAAGCTCAAGTCTAGTGCTTTCTTGGAGCAGGCTGGCTAGATATTCTATCTGAATGCAAAAGCTGTGATCAAAGGTGCGTGACACTCAGCTTGGAATTGACTAATTCCCTCACCACTTATCAGTAATCTACTGAAATCAGTTCAGCTTAGTTGTCTACTACAAGCGGGTCCCTTTTTGTCATAATTACAAGCAACTATTCTACTTATTATTACGCCAACAAACCCTTGTTTCGTACCGTTGATTTTACATTAACATACACGTGAATCTTGTCGTTACTAAAATTCTTGTCATGGCGATTTGAAAATTCAGTCCGAAAACACAAAAAGTTACTTGTACTATAAATTTACTTAGAAACCTTTTAACAGTAAATTGTTATCTTGATCCAAGGACAGGATATTTCAGGAGAGTAGTAGAACTAAGGAAAAATACAGAAGGACACAACAACGCATTTGGCCCAGGTTGTTGCACATAGTATGTCCTTTCATCTCGTATATCACCCGGCATTGTGAATCAACTGCGGTCATAGTCGGTCCATTGCGAAACCTATCCGGTATTCCTTGTATGCTTGTGTGTACTGGTTCACGTCAAGTAGATACGGCGGTTGTTCTTCTGTAGATACCACAGAGAAATCTGACCGCATAATCTTTAATCGTGAGCCACCTCTTAGCTAAACTCATCCAGTTGGGCTCGTACTTCGAAAATGTCTGACAATAAACGGATCAATTCTAGAACAGCGTAAACGGTAGCCTTCAATTACATTAGTAGGTTTATCACAACAGGACATTTTATCGTAGTATAGTGCAGTTACAAGAGACAGATATTAAATTACAGTTATAAACTAAACAGCAGACTTTTCATTCATTACGTTGTATCCACGGCGCATAATGAAGTTGGTTTTATCGTCAGTCCGAAGGAGTGCACAACAGTTTAATCGCTATATGTAAATATTCTGTTTATAAGCCAGATTTTGATTCCACTAAGGTTATCTAGAATAGAATATTTGTTCAGAGAAGGATCGAGCCAGATGTAGTTTAGATCATAGACACCGGTTTACAATCTCAGCGGGATTTCACTGTGCACTGTTAAAAACGTAGAAAATCATAACTTCGACAGCGTGCACACAACTCCGTTTTATCACCTTTCGAGGTTAATCTTTAACGTTTCCAGAGATCAAGGTCAAGTCAGGTCGAGATAATCCTCACAGCTGGGGGTAAATCGGGGTGATTAGGTGAGTACGACACGTAAACAAAAATACTCTTAGGATGAAATGCAAGCCGTCCATCGATTGGATGAGTAGATTTCTTCTCACGATAGGTTGGCATCGGGAGGTATCACAGGGAAGAGACTTCAAACGTTCAAAATGCTTTTTACCTTTTTCCTGAAACCAAAACTTTAATGCCAGCGTTGCTCTTTATAGGGCTCGTGATCGCATAATTTTTTAATAATTTGAAGATTGTAACGCAAATATTCTCGAATGCATTTCACAAGCTCTGCCGAAATGCCGGTTTCAATCTTATCCGACACTGACATGCTGTCGTTAAGAGGCTGGATAGAGTTTTGCAATGACCAGGCGCTGAAATACATCTATCTAGTATAATACCCATTGGTTTGTGACCGGATCAGTATATGGTGTCTAGTTACAGACCAGTGTAATTACCGCAATATTCAGTTCCTGTGGGGTCTGAAGCGCAAGTAACCTCCAACTGAAGATCGTTATTCGGATAGTTGATTTATTTTTGGCGTATTTTCACCGTTTTCACTCCCTCCATACGACGCTAAAACAATTATTAGACTCATCGAAATTTGTTTCAAATGAATTCATGTTCACACCTACGTTTGACATTGTGGGGCGTTAATTATCTCGCAACACCTTTCTCACAGTTCTGATTTCTACCATACATCTTCACTGATGACTGATCGATGAGCTGTTGGTAGATGTTCTCTTCAACATAGATAGAAGACATTTAATGGGTTGTTAACACCTTAGTTTATTGTCATAAGTCACTTTTGTATAAATTTCACGTAAAAACGGCAAGGTTTCAATCTCGTCCGTACCTATAAGGTAGTCACTTTCACGGCGGAGCGACTGACTGCTTCATCTTTGATCTGTTGTCCTAGTTGTGTTGAGAATCATATGATAAGACCATTAAGGAAGTATGACTCAAGCGCTAGAGTCCTGTAATTCAGAGCCTAACTTTTGTCTGTCTACATATTGCTAGTGTTTTTTGGTAACATGGGCATAGTCCAAAATTATCAGTTGGATAATAAGAGTTATTCAAAAGGTGACCTCGAATTTTCTGTAATACAATTTAGTAAAACGTAGAGATGCGTGAAATATTTCGTGCTTCCTAGTCACGTGGATATAAAAACAAGTATTAATAGGTTAAAAAATCGATACACGATTAAGAGGGATCGAATAATTCTGCATTCCTACTGTTATGTTGGCCGGAGAATGAAGTGATTCAGACAGTTCGAAAATGTAATAAAATTGCTCTAGAAAGAAAAACTACATGGAAAGAAAGACACTGGAGTTGAATGTTAAGACACACAAATGACAATCGCTTACAAAGTCAGTAAACAACAACCCTAATTACACGCCCTACATATATTTAGCACATTTTACTGGCGTCAAGGTGCGTAACGTTGTAAAATTAACAGATCCCTGGTTATCTCTGCACAACCACAAAAGCCCCCGATTTGGTCGCAATATATTCTGAATTCCACTACTCAAACACCGTTGATCCACCGATTTGTTTAGTGAAGGGGTGAGACATCGAACGATTTTGATGTGATCCTTCCCTACAAAAATTTCGCAGCACATATAAACGGTAATCGCTCTGACCAGAAACAACAAAAAATGGCTCATTCGTCTACGATAAAAATTATTTGTAAGATGTGTCCAAGATGTAACTGAGAACTCGGAATAAAAAGTAAGCTTTCTGTTGTTGTATTTCCCACTCAATGATTATGTTTTTCTGCAATTCCCTCAGTATCTCGAACAGTTCACTTTCAGTATAGCAACAAGATTTTTTAAGACAATTCATACTGAATCGCGTGTAAACACTGGACGATAAAAATCAAATGGTTTCTCAAAGTGATGTAAATTACTGATTCATTCGAGTCATAGAAATTGAGGCGGCTGTCAACTAATGTTTATTTTCCTCCGTTTGGAAATTTAAATATTACAACAGTTATTAAAAACTGAGCTTCGTTTCACTTCAGATGAAAATCGTTCTGTGAGACAGTACAGTCATCACCAGAAGTGTCACTGACTAGTCTGGCACACTCATCGATTAGTGCACAGTTGTTTTCGATTCTTTTCAAAATTTCGGAGTACTTCGTTTTCCGCTGGGTTCATAAATAAGTAGTAACAGGGTTTTCTCGGTGTACGCATTTAGGAAACATGACGTACTGATTGGAAAGACACAGGGAGTGATCAAGGTGGAAGTAGAATCCGGATAAGGTGATTCCTCAGCAGTCATACTATATCACTGAACTTTCATAAATTTACTCCATCATTTCGGTCACCTCGGCGGAGGTGGTCATTTCCGTTGCAAACGTACCCCAAACACTTACCACATTCGAAGAGATGAATTTAGCTTCAGCGGCTTTCATTGGTACCTCTAAAGTGCAAGGTTTCCCTATGGATGAATAACTCTCTACCGTTACCAGCCGAAATATTTCATTTAATTTACCTTTTTTGTGTACTTTCTCCAGAGCTAACAGATATGGACTTTCATCTATTGGGGTAGCCTCTATTGGAGGTCAGAACTGCAGTAGTCGTTGAGAACAACAGTTTTTATATTTTCGGATAGTAACTTTATCATTTAGTTATTTTTATATGTACACTTAGCTGTCAGATGTGCCGTAATTGTGTGCTTACTGCATGCACCATTACTATGTAACAGGATGTTGTTCAGAAGAACTTCGTTGCGAGTTGTCACATGCGCCTCCGACATTTCGAAGTTTAAAACTGTGGACTTTAACTGTCAACGTGATGGATGAGTATCCCATACGGTCTACTTAATCACGTTTAGTCTCAGTATAAATGCTTTTGGGTTAAAACTTTTTGTCACTTTAACCTAAAGCGTAAAATTCATCATAGTGAGAGGAATGTATGAGTTTACGAGGAGCACTTAGCTGAAATGGGTTCATAGTAAACAACCATCGCAACTCCCCCGTTCATAACCTGGAGTTGAATTTGTGGGAAAAAGAGTGGTTAACTGCTATACCTTTAAAAAACCGGTTTTTCTGACAAACCATTATGTAGGTCAATACTTCGTTTTTCATGTTAGACTAGTACCTAATTGCCTTCAAGATATCATCAGTTCTGTTGCACTTAATACCATTCGGAGTTACTTCGTGAAAATGTGTTTCGAAGTTTTATTGGATTGATCTCCACTGTCAGACATTAAGATTTTACGAGATATTCTGCCTGGCACTAGTGTTTCATTTTAGGAAGTGTTCGAAAAAGGTGGCTTTCCGTTAGTCATACAAATAGAGAGAATAATTAATTGTTTCACGTAAACTGTATCCACCGCTTTGTACTCATACCATTAAAGTTGGGTTAAGTTCTGGCGGGACTTTGAAAATGGAACTCTATTATTTTCGAACCATAAAGTTGGACACCAAAAGTGTTGAACATTTCACTGATAATAACCGCCGTTATCAGCGATCATGTCAGTAACTTCTAAAGGTTGCCTTTCTGTGCTACGAAATATTAAAGAATGACCAGACATTTTCAGCCTGTCATTCTCCATTGAACATGCTGCTTGTTGTCGCAAGACCAGCAAGAGCAAAATAATGTTAAACTGTAGAGATATGTGGAGGAAGAGAATGACCAAGAAAACGGTACACATTAGTTCGACGACTGATCCTAAGATGCTGTTAAAATCACAACTTGCAATAGTAGCATTTTAACTGGTCAGGTTCGAACTCGAATGCCTCAAGGTCGATCACGCTTATGCACAGTGAGAATTGACACTGTTGAACAATGCACATCATCTGCTAGCTTTTCGACTAAGTCTAATTCACTTCCAGGTTGCTGCTGCTGCTGCTAATTATGCTCAGTTTAATTACCAATCTCTCACATAACTGGTCCGTTATTATCGATGAACGCTTATTAAATTCGTTGTTCCAATAACGACAGCACCGTCTCCCTTTAATGAGCATATGAACATACAACTACGTTAACATTAATGACAGAGCAATTATTACGACGCTTTATTTTATTTACGTTCTTGATTCAAGCTAATTAATTAATATTGCATTCACACAATAGCAAAACGATCCAAACTGAACCATATACTTCGTATAGGAGAGATAAAACCGGTTATGGATTACGGTATACAGATTTGATCAGAATAAATTGGAAAACTTGGTAGCATAGAATTTATGCAGCAACTATTCTCGATTGATTGGTAGAGGACCAGACATAAATTTTGCCGATATCATGCAGATGTTATTCAGAACTCAACCAGTAGATGTCGGTAATTTTGCCTAGTCGGGTTTTTTCTACTGAATTAGACAACTGTCAGCCGAATGTCCAATAATTGATTCTCACAAGTAACATGTAGAAGTCTGAGAGCAGACTATATATTTTAAGGTTAAATTTAAGCACGAACCGGTAAGTATCTTTGAGAAGTGTGAATCAAATAGTGAACTATTGAACGAACCAAAAGAAAGACATCACAAGCGTAACAATGAGTATAAATTTTTAATGACAATTCAACACGCGAAGAAATAATGAAGAAAGAAATGATTGACAGCTGGAATCGATTAATCAGTAAGCATTGTAAAAGATAATGCTTATGTTATCAAGCCGATAAAATAGCAAATGCCCGGGTGATAAAATGTTCGTACCCTTATGTGACTGCACGAAGAAACAATCGATTAACCGGAAGAAGCGACAGATATTTGAGGTGAAATCTGTTGAACGAATAAGTACAAAACTTAATGAGCAAACGAATAAGTGAAAAATAACTTTATTACTGACAGGCCACTGAAACTGTAAATAGACAAACGCGAAGTTGGTGAACCCGCAAATGAACATAGGAACAGATTAAACAATGCATCCATAAGTTGTGTAATAAATCGATGAATAGACTACTAAACGGCAATTCAATTAAGGCAAACAATGATTCGACGAAACGGTATGTCAATGAGCTAAGGAAGCAATGAATAAATCACTGCGAAATTAGAGGAACTATTTTATTTTCAGAAATGAACAATGGCAGATACAGTTGGAAAAGCGAATGACCAAGCTCGGCTAACAATTATTGTGGGAGCAAGGTAAAACGTAGATTAATAAAATATAATTGTCTGCACGAACGGAGTAAGCAAACGAATAAATCAATTAACACACCATGGTAGGTTTGTGTGTGCGTCAATAAATAAAAAAGAAATGAATGAAGTGTTTGATTGTTTAACCGGCGAGGGAAATAACAAATAACGAACGAAGGGATGAAAAAGCCCACGAACGTTTGTACAAGATCGCGGAAAGGCTTTCCGTTGTTTTGTTGAAGTTCAAACAAACTGCATACCCAGTTAAGTCTACTGTTGTGCTTGTCAAAAAATTAATTTTCTCAAGAATGAGCATCTTGGGAACGAACACCGATTGTGGAAATGTGAAATGCATGTTAAACACATTTTTCAAATAACTGTTTACTATTTCTTAAATGTAAGTAGTCAGTTTCTACTGAAATAAAACACGCAGTTGTGCCACAAAATGAATTGTTTTTCACACCGTGTTGGTGTCCATTTATCTCGCATTTGATTCAACAGATCTCGCCAGCGTTAAAAGCCCATACAGCTCTACCATCTTGGAAAAGGCAAGCATAAGGTAAGCAACCGTTTTTAAACATATTTCTCAAGGGTTTACATTGTCTGTAAAATACAGTTGATCTACTAATTTTGTCAGAAATATTATTGAAACTGAAACTGAAATATCACTGTTTGCCATTAATCTGAATTAGCGCTGTTGATCTTTTCTGAATCGGTGTTCTGTTTTATCCATACGATATGCAAAAAATCAAGACCACCCATAAACTTAGGAAGCCGAAGGTCCAGTCAAGTCATGACACATTGCGGAACCAGTAACAGCTTTTACTAGAAGCATCGTAATGTAAGAGGCAAACTGACATCTCGAGAAAATCGACGCATCTAGCAAAATGACAACAAATGCCGCAGTTCACATGACATTGAAAAATTAACCTACATTTCATTCACTATTAATGTACTGTGGCGACGACCAGAGTAACGGTTTCTACATTCTGGACACGTAAATTTACATTTACTTTTATACAGCAGCCTGAAAAACACCGAGCAGAGAATTAGGCAAACTCACATAGAAACCGAGAAACCAACTGATCAAGCCAATCAAAACGATTTTTTTTACAATACTTTCCCAACACACTGGATTCTAACCCTAAGTTTTATGTGTCTGCTCTCTCCAAGATATATTCTAGGGAACGCATAAAAAGCACAACTCTTTTGACCACTGAGTTTAGACTGCGCTGTGAATTCGAACTCATTTCCTACCTTAGGTCTCCTGACAGGTACTGTTTTCTCAAATGGCCTATTAAACTAATTAGATGAGGTTTCTTGATATAGGCTGCTAGTCGTTGGTCCATTCTGTCCATGTAATCCGTGCTGTTACAGTACAGTTGTAGATGTAAACAGTTACGTATTACAAGTAAGTACTAGACTTAATAGAAATAACACCTTAGTCTAATGCACTGCTGATAACCTTGCAAATATTTTGATACTGCAGATGACGTCAGATACGTAAGTATTCGCTACCACTTAAAATATGATACTGACATTCAACAAGCAATTCATTTCTTGACCAAGTATGGATAATTTTCCACCTAATTTGTATTCATACAAGACAACACAACATATCGTACAACACTAATCAAATATTATAATGTTATAATCTTCGTATTCTACCCCAATAAAAATCATCTCTTCACAGATTTGTATCAAGAAGAATAATCATCGGAGACACCTGTTTGATAATCGCGCTTATAATAAACTACCTTAAACATGCCGTCCATGGGCACTACGTTGCTAGCAAACAAAAACTCGCTAGCGCTACATACACACTTCTTATCGTTCTCCATTCAGAAAACAGCACCAATACATGTTTGATCGATCAGGGTCAACCAAGGTATTCAACTCACAACAAGTGTAATTTGTACTAGTTTAGGTAATGGTGGTGAATGCTGAACAAATATGACTAATTGATTCCTAGGCATTCAGGTCACTAAATACCTCCCAAGATGGGTGCCACAATAACCCGTCAATTAGACTGGACCAACTATTTCAAAGTATCCAGTCGCATACTCTATAGGCTCGAAGCACAAACTCAGAACGGATCACAAAATGGATGTCATTAAAAATTCGGTGTTATGGCCTGTGTTACAAAGCAATTCACTAGTTAACCTGATGAAAATTTATTTATCAAAATATCAGGTCAACTTCGTGTGTGATATCTGATAGATCATAGTTACTATTCGGCTGGCTAGCTGCCCAGCAGTATGCGCCAATGAAGATTTGGTCATCAAATCTCAGCTGTGTGCATATGGTTTCATGACCCTAAATCACCTCCACAACGTTTGTGGTTCATCACAGTTTAGTCATGTGTACTTTTAATTACAGACTTTACTAAGTGTCTACCAAAAAACACGACACAATCTTTGACCGTCATATTGAAGGAAACCACGGCTAGCAGTTATCATTTTGAATAAGTCACTGACTTAAAACGTTCATTTCGTTTGCGCCATCTGAATAAAGTAGTCGGGTTGTGTCATGTGACTGCTTTATTCGAAATGCCGTAATTGTCAAGTATTTTTTGCACAGGTTTATTGCCTGACGCACACTTAAATTTGCTGCTGTTATATGGAAAGGTTTTTCATTTTTTGTAGAGACCACAAATCTATGGCTGGATTGTCGGTCATCTTCATAAGAATGGCGTTTTTCGATAAATTTTTGAAGCTTGTCTAATAAAACTTTTAGTCGAAAGCGACCACAGAACAAGTTGTAAGGCCATCCATGATGCACTTAGTCACAAAAAGTTTTCACGTTGTAAAAGGACACTATGACCTGGTAACTGCGTTGTTGTCCAGAATGAAATTGAAATGTTCTCAATCTTGCAGAAATCGACGTCCGCTTGACCAACTTCTAACAAAGGCTGATACAAACGCGGTTGACATGATGTACCGTATGTTACACTACAATCCACACAAACGTATCACAGCGATGGAGGCTCTGAAGCATCCATATGTTAGAAGGTGGGTCGTGTACTTTTTGTTCGCACTCGGTTAGAAAACTTACGTGTATGATTTATAGGTTCCGTCATAGAGAGAAAACAAAGTAAATATAAATAGGAATTAACTTCTCGACGAACGCGTGATTAGTGAATGCTTGTTTTTATCACAATGAATTAGGCACACTAAAAACACGAACATTAAATATCGGGGAAACGAAACTCAATTGTTTAGTGTAAAACAGTAATCAGTTTCATAAGCCTTACTGTTGACCATATGAAGAATTTCAAATATGCTGGATTGTAACAATCGTCTCTTTCTCAAAGTGCATGAGTAATCTTAATAATAAATACTGTAAGCTTTAGTTGCCACCAAGCTACTTGGAGTCTATAACGCAAAGTGTATCAGGCGCCAACGGTCAACTAAGTTAGTTCCGCGGAAATCTAGGGTTTCACCTGGTATGGCATTCATTTAAATTCGACCAAGTTACATGAGACCTTAGAAAATACGTCAGATCTATAACAAAGCTTGAACTACTATAATCAGTGGTTGAAAAACAAGGGCAACATCACTGCCTTGATTGTGAATGAACCGACCGTCTTATCAACTCAAATCTAATCACATAGAAAATGAACAGGACATTATATAAACTCAAGACAGCATCCACGCGAACAAATACAGAAAGATACCCTAATCTATAAAGGCAAAGATTCATAAGATCGTAATCAGTGTCGACTGAGGCTGAACTCGAAGATTTCGTACATTTGACACGTATGCCTTTACGGCAGGCGAAACACTATGACGGTTATGAGGTCCTGCATGCGATTTGTAAGAACAGAATGTCAATCCCCAAACGATATTTCCACATGTGATCTTAAACTGTAGTCATGCGCAACAGGAAGTTCACGAAGAATGAATTGTATTATCTAATGTTCACAACGAGACTGGACCTTGACGCGGCGTGACGGCTTTCGCATCCCGATGACCTGTTGGGTTAAACTGGACGGTGTGGCCACCATACCGACAGATTCATCCATGCCAGGAGGGCCAACAGGGAGAGGTCTGACAAACAACAGTCTCCTGGTCCTCTAGGTTGGGGGTTGGAAGAAGGTCGACATTTACTTCCTGAAAAAGTAACAGTTCTAGTGAACTGCCACCCACCCGCTGCCTTGCGGTATGGGCTTTTTAGCCAAAGGCTTTGGTTGAGAACCCTAATCGTTCTCCTGTCTAGGTCTGGACGTCCTGGCAGTATCTCAGTCCACATACAACCATGAATAATCATAACCCAAGTAATTCCATAATGCATCGGCCGTCTCGAAGTATGAACCGGGTCTCCCTATCTGCTGCATACAGCAGGGTGGATAGATGAAAACATGCTACTGCTGACCCCTCCTATCAGATTTAGCTCCCAGGCCCCTCCCAACTTCCATTTCTAATAATTACTCCACGGGTCTCACAACAGATAAAGCTACTCATGGTAACACGGTGTCGGTAAGTCTCACCTCTTGCCACTCAGCCTCAGGTCTCCCTCGTTCCATGCTTAGACATAGAATGCGAATTATTATGGATGCCTTTAACGTTCGCATTCTAAAACAGATAGGTCAACAGGCCACTCTCGTAGGAACGATAAACTGGTTGCATGTAGATGTCAGCTGCATCTCGGAGACTAGAATCCGGAACAGTAGTCAACGTATGGAAATAACAGCACCCGCACTGTCTATCCGATACTGATTATACACTTCAGGTGACTCCACAGCCACCGTTACAGGTCAGGCTGGAGTATGTATAGTCCTCAGCACGACAGCTGCAGCCACATTAGTAGATTGGATTTCCGTTAACACTGAGCCTTGTGCCGTCCGCTTGGCGGGTTGTGCTAAGGCCAGCTTCAGACACAAACTTTCAGAAATCTTTTCATTATGTCTCCTTACGCTCCAGCCGACTGTAGTGACACCGGCGTGAAGGACCTCTTTCGGTCGACACATGGTTGTGGTATAGTCATTCTGGCCGGAGATATGAACGCCCAGGTCGACCGTCCTGATGAGCCCGAGTCTCGTTTATGTGGCAGGTTTGAGACATCAGATCGCTCGGATAATGGCGGGCGACTGTTGCAGCTGTGCGCTGAGAACAAGCTATTTTTAGCCAGTAGTAGTTTTAGGCATCATGCACATCATTGTTATACTTGGTGTCCGCCTTCTCAGAATCAGATCTGGTCTCAAATAGACCACATGGCTGTTAGTTACAGGTGACATGGTTCCGTCCAAGACTGTCGTTCTTATTGGAGCACGTACTTGGACTCAGATCATGCATTGGTATCTTGTCGTTTCGTTCTTACCTTTGCTGCTCAACAACCCTACCGACAGCAACGACTGGCTGTTGAGAAACTGGCTGTACCATCAGTAAAACATAAGTACCAAACCAGCTTAGAAAGCTGCCTTAGTGGTGCTCACTTTGAAGGTCTTAATAACTGCTGGACACAAATCTCACAGTCTATTCAGAAAGCAGGTACTATAGCATGCAGCACAGGAGTACATAAGTTTAACAAACATTGGATTTAAGAGAAATCTCTGGACTTGTTAGAAGCCAGACGAAAGCACTTTCTGGTAGTTCACATAAGTCTAGAAGAGATATCCGTAGGAAACCGAAACGTAGTCCAAAGACTGATCGTGAGGCTTGGTTGGTGGAAAACGTTAAAGAGGTGGAAACCGCCTCTGTTTCGGGGAACACCGGCAGACTGTTCAAGTGGAGCCGTGCTACTGGTCCCAGGAGATCGTAAGTCAGTGAAGCTATCAGCGAGGCAGAAGGCACACTAATTTATAATCAATCCAGAAGGTTAGAGCGTTGGGCGGAACACTTTGAGGGTCAGTTTAGCTAGCCTCCTGCCTCTATCATGCTGCCTCCACAAATTTCTGATGTAACGCCCTGGTCGATAGATTTGGAACCACCCACTGAGACTGAGATTCGCAATTGCATCTCGGCTCTCAATCGTAATAAGGCTACTGGTCCAGATGATCCCATGCCGGCATTTTTCAAAGAAAGTGAGAGGGCGTTAATAGTGACTTTGACTCAGCTGTTTCAACTCGTGCGGTCAACGGAGACCACCCCTCCGTGCTGGGGTCACTCGATAATAGTTCCCATATTCAAGAATGGTATCAAAGACTCTTATAGAAACTATAGGGGTATTAGTTTGACCCCAGTGGTGACTGAGTTCTGACACTTACTATATTTCACCGATTAGCTGCAGTTCGGGAGGTAAACAGCAGGGAAGAACAGGCAGGGTTTCGTCCTGGTCGGGGTTGTGTGGATCGCATTTTTACCCTTCGTCAAATTCTAGAACAGCATCGTGCATATCACTGGCTAACAATTACCGTATTTCTCGACTATAAAGGTGCGTCTCATGCGGTGGACTGATCTACGGAGTAGTGTACTGACCAGGTATATGAACATAATGTTGTCGCTTTATCCCCCTACTTCACCTCAGGTTAAGGTTTACGGTCAATTATCTGGGCTGCGTACATCAAGTCTGTTCATTCTCACCATTTTTGTTCAATTTTATCATAGACAAAATGATGGAGGATTGTCTACGACATTCACAAGATGCTGGCGTAGATCTCCTACCTGGTGGAAGACTGACTGATCTTGATTATACTGACGATAAGGTGTTGCCGTTTGACACTTTCCAAGCAGCACAAACAAAACTATAGGCTATTTCGCGTTCTGCTAAATACTTCGGAATGCGCTTTGAAGCCTCAAAACATTAAGTGTTTCTTCAGGACTGTTGTGATTACGTAGATTTATCGTTAGGTAATGACGTCATGGAGGTTGTTGACCCGTTTATGTATGTGGAAAACTGTATCAGCGGCGATGGAGTTGTAGGGAGTGAAGTAGAAGTGCGCACCTCTAAAACTAAGTTGGTGTTCACCGATCTGGGAGCATCTCTGGTGACAGAGAGGTATCTCTCTGAGTCTTATGGGTCTCGTATATAAGGCGACAGTGAGGGCTGTATCACTTTATGGCAGCGAAACATGACCGCTCAGGGTAAAGAACGTTGAGCATTTTCACGTATTTCACCACCGATCTCTGCGTTTAGTCCCTCGTATCGAGTGGCATCAACGAGTAAACAACGAGGAGTTTAACAAATGGACATTTAGCAATGATTGTCAAACGAGTTCTTTTGTTCAATCCTTACATTTGCACAAACTTAGATAGCTAGGTCATGTACTGAGGATGCCAGTAATCGCTTGCCACATCGAACACTGTTTACCGACGCTGCGGCCGATTGGCGTGAGGTGCGAGAAGGACAGATGATGACCTAGCGTAGACAAATGGAATCGCTCACGAAGGGGTTGGGCACTGTAGATCGGGTTCGTCTCCGCGGCTGGAGCTCTCGTGACTCACAAAGTCGATGGCTTGAAACTTTAGGTAAGATGACGGCTAACCGAGCTCAGTAGCGTGAATGATGTCGTTGTTTGGCCGAGTTGTTTGTGAAGTGAGCGCGTGTAATGACGTGAGGCAGTGAAAGCCGTAGGGAAGCTTTGTTGTTGATGACGTCTTACTTTCACCTACAGCTTGGTTGTTTGTTTGCAAGGTGTAGGCAGCTTGATGTTGAATGTTCGAATATGGACGTAGCGTACTTTTTAGTAGTAACGTCCCTTCCCTTCTTTTTCCTTTTCTCTTTCTGTACCGGGTTTGCTTTTTTGTGGTTGTATGACAGTTAAGCATCAATGAGAACCACTGATGTATTGCTGTTTATGATGATGACCAATCAATCAATCAGTTGTTGAACTGCGCCAGCATGCGAGGGTGGTGCATCCTTGCAGTACATGGAAATACCGCCATGTAGTGTTCCGAATCAGGATTCCTTAAAATGCATGCACCCATAAGAACGCACAGTATGCCGGACAAACTTCAGTGCTCTTAGCAGGCGCAGCAGCTGCAGCACAATTCGTAAGAACCTCTGACTGTGTATTCACAATTAATGGCGTGGTCAGTAAAAGTGTTCTGCATACTTCTTTGACAAAAATGACGGTCGCAGCTTGACTTCCAGATCGGACTAGCAACATTATTGAGCTGTTGTGAACAGATAAACCTTATAGCTATTGCTGTTGGTTGAAACCAGCTAGGCTCAAGTCTGTATACTGTGTGTAATACTCAGATGTGAGTCATATGGTATCTGTGACTATTTGCCAAGGAAATTGATATGTCAAAATTATGATAACTTTTGACATAATACTACTGATCGTAACCAAATCGTTCAGATAAGTTAGGAACCATATGCACAAAATTTCAAAAATAAACATCTAACCACTTTGAATTCACATCTACCAATTAACAGATTCTACTCTCCGGACGACATTCTCACCATGTCGCATCACGTGGTTCCTCCTCTAGACGATAATGTACAGTTGAGTGTGCCAGAATATCGAAACCGTCTATATCAAGTGAGTGGTATTCAACTACTGTCGAACTTTGCTCCACGCTGCGGAGTCCTTTATCTCCTCATATCAGTTAATGTTTGAGGGGACTGTGCCATGAAATAAGATGACGTCACTGGAGAAGAAAAATAAACAATTGTTTGTATTAAGAGTCATTCCAGATTATTAATTATTGCTGAAAAGTGTAGATCGAAATAAAATAGGTAGACTTAAAATAATAAGTAAAGAGTTGTTTTGAAGTTGGTGTTTACATTTCAAGTGAAATGATCCTTGAAGCTGAACCCGTGCACTGCAAAAACTGCTGTTATCATTCCTAGTCTAGCTGAGCTCAATTTTGACGCTTTTGAAGGCCCCTAAAAAATACACGAAATATAATATTCACATCTGAATGATCAACTCAAAATTGACAAAACTCTGACACCCTGACAGACTGTCTGATACAGTGGTTTGAACTATGGGCCGGGGTAAAAAAATCTACGGCATTCAGTTTAACACTAATAAACATGAACACCAACAAATCTAGAGAATATCTGGGCCTGGAAAAACGGAAAATGGAGTTCCGAGAATTCAGTGATATCTGGGGGTGTACTGACGATCTGAATACTCCAAGGCTATCACTATTTTTGCGTATCTTGAGGAAATTGGACTAAGACGGACATTTTTCTCAGCAGACAAAAACGGCTCAGAGTCAGTAGTTAATTCTAGCTGATTATCTACTACGTGTGGTTGTTTACACTTTGGAAACTCGAAGAATCCAAAAGGTGTACTTTATAGCAACTCCACGAACAATAATAAATAGATTCAAATCTCATCACTACATGTTTACTGGCACTCTGTGCGTTTTGGATAATTATTGGTATAACAGTAAAAGAAATCTGGGATAAATGCTCAACAGTGTTCAATTGATTAATGTGATAAAATAACACATGCAGCCTTCCGAGCTTGTTTGCATTCACACACATAACTTTTCGTGTCACATACTCTGGCAACTGGGTTGTAAACCCCTACTAGGAGTTTGAAGACATGGTTTTTGTTTATTCTCCCGTGTAATATGAAGTCCACCTGATAAACAAAGGTAAAACTTTCTTCCTTGAGAATTTTCAAGAAATGGCGTTGAGGTTAAGTCGACGAGTTGTATTAATTCGTTATTACACTGGTAAAAACTCGTTTGGTAACACCATGTGATTTTTATTGGTTGTTCAACACCAGTAAAAGTCCCTCGTTTTACAACTGAAACTTTTCTAAGTTGCGGAGGGATTGAAGGTGTAGAAAACAAGAAACACTTCCAATATTAAGTCATCGAGAGGTTAACAGTCAGAGATCACAAACATTGGTAACCTGAGCAGTACAGCAAGTACATTTGCAGAGAATGGCTTCACCCGCCACCTTCCCTTGGATTATTTAGTTGTTTGCTCTGTGTGCAAAGTAATTTTTGAGGAGTTTGGTGGAAAGTTAGCGTTTTAATCCAACAAGCCATAATAAGGACGACGGCTAGTGTGGCGTCAATACCAGGAATAGGGAATGTTCGGAATGTCGTGTTCGCGTTGTTCCCAATCCACCTCAGAAAAGACGATGGTTATTCGTCTTCCTTCAGCCCAGCTGTCCGAACGAACGTGAACTGCTTTCAAACAGGTGATACCAAGCTTAACCATGGGCCCATTTGCATTTGATGACCAATCTTAAGCCTGAGTGATTGACATTTGCATGCTCGTAGTCAGTCGTTTTCAGTGTCTTCAGAGTGAGCGGTGTCTGTAGTTTAAACTATTACTGCTAGATGGTGCAAATTTCCAAAACTTCTGCTTTCACGAATTACCAGTCAATAGACTGTACCGAGTGTGAACACAAAATATTTTTCACTGACTTAAGAGGAGAGTTGAGAAATATATAAATTTTGAACGCACCTCCTTAACGGGCCAGTCAAATTAATTACTAGATTTTGCTCTTGAAACTTGTCTAAATCTGCCATAAGTAATAGATTGCATAACTAAGGAACGAAATCCACGACTGACAAAACAAGTCTACATTAAACTGTAAAAATTATTCTTCTGTGACTGCCCATAACAGCTGGACGGCGTAAATCATGTGGAGTTATCAGGATCAACATTTCGTTTAATATGATCTCACACGGGTATTTAACTTGCCTAGGAAATCTAAATGAAAATTCACAGAACAGAGGTTCCAGGTGAAACTGTTAGACAGGGGAACGCGATCAAATTTATATGGTCGCAGGAGACGGAAGCTGAGGACCTTGGAACATACACCACCTAGCTAATTACAGCCTCAGTATAAACCGTTTCCGATCACAAAAGAAAGACTACACCTAATAATCTCCAGTTTCTCTAACAAAAAAGGAAGTGTTTCAGGCTTCTCCAATAATTTGCGGTAACTAGGCCTTAAACTTCTAATCTGTGTGTCGCTTGTCTAGAAGGCTTGGTTAGTGGAGATGTCGGATGTGAAGTATCTGTCTCCTTCTTGGGACAAAATGTTTCAACTTATTCTTAGTGATTTAGAAACATGTTCCTTGATGCAAATGCCCATTTAATCCTTTGCCTCATATACACCACACGGTGTAGTACTTATGACGTGGAATACAACGTAACCGAACGGACTCAGGGGTCGGAGTCTAAGTTCTAGTCAGAAAAAGGATGCGTATTACCAATCACTCGTAATAGGAACGAGACTCAGGCCTAGCCTCTCCTTTTGAAGTGGGTCAACCGAAAGGTCTATGCGTATTCCAAGGTAGGGCCGAACCGTAGGTGACGTTCAACTCAAAACAGACTGACTGCTCAAGTTTTAACAATGAGCGAATTTACCAGGGCAGCAAGAAGGCAAACGTTGCGGAACGTGGACGTTTCGATTGATCTCACCACCGGCATACTAAGTGCAAACAGAGTACATAGCAAAAAAGTGTGGCAACAGTAGCTGAACAAAATGAATTTTGGGTCAAACGACCGCTTTCAAGGGAGGCAGACGGTGTGAACGATTGATTTTTGTGCACAAGACTTATTTGGTTAACACAACTTCACTGAGTGCCAGAAGTTCGGGGTTTGAGTGCTGTAGCAACACAGTGAACAACCTGGTTGGATCGAAGTTCTTATCTGTCACAAGGGTGCGCTTCGCAAGTAATGGAACCCAGTTTTGCGTTCGGTTGCTCATTTAGCTGACGGTTTGCTCAGCAGACCCAATTAGCCACTTTAGGGAGTGTTTGGCCAATCAGTGACGAAAGCACCTGTCCGTTCTACTTATACGATAGTCACTGCAGCTGCAAGTAAACTGACAGACATGTGAGACAGGATAGTTAGGTGCATTACGTCTAGTATTTCGCGAGTTGATGACAAGAAGCACAATTCAGCTGCAGGTTAAGTGCGATTCACAGTCGACTGAAGCCGATGACGTATGGAAGTGGACAAATAGTCTTCCACAAACTGTAGTTTTATGAACACCCTTTGTCTCTCTTGTGTAGACTGTAGGTCTTTCCATCATTTTCTTGTTATGAACGGAAATAAATTTATGCGATTATCAGTTAGCAAGTAATGCGGTTTTCAGAGAATGTTCCTCTCCTGTCAGCCGGTCATCTGTGCAGATGCATCGGGCTCCGTCAAACAATGCTTTAACTAAACCGCATGTGTATGTCATGGGTGTAAAGCTAGAGAACTGGAGGTATTGGCCATTCCAAGTGGCAATGAGATAAACTGACCGCTGCAATGTGTCATCCTGATACCTAGTAAGCAAACGTCTAGAAAAGCTAGTCTGCTTTCCGTCTCGGCTTTGTAAGTAACAGACAAATTTGGATGTATAGAGTACATAAGATTAGAGAATGGATGAGGGTTGGCATCCTCAGTAAAATAACAAAATGTCATCCACATACCTTTTGTATAAAGTACTCATGGAAATATTAAAACTTTGTCTTTCAGTCATTCGAAAAAAAAACAGCTGCTAACGTCAGGCTTAGTGAGCTGCCCATGGCTACTCGGTCAGCTTGTTTATAAGCACCTCCTTCAAACTCATACCGAATGTTTTCTGTACACAAAAGATTGGGATCCCTGAAATGATCAGGAGGTGGGAGCAATTGAATTGAAACGAACTCAGGAAGAACATTTACATTCCCATGCAAGGGTTATAAATGTTGTTAGTAAACAGGGATTGGGCATCAACGGAATAAACTGTTTTCGATCTCACAAACGTTTACTAACTCGAATGAGTCTTTTAAACAGTGTTGTGATGCCAACCACTTTCGAACTGGGTTAAGCGCGTTAACGGGCCACTGAATGAGCTGGTGGTGAGGTGAATTGTCCATGGCCAAGATGAGGCGTAGTGGCACATCTTCTTTGTGCACTTTTAGTGCGTCTGTCTTATCTGACGTTTGATTTCCACTTGGTTTTAAGCGTGTACTTCAGGCCACATCAATGAACTTAAGTAACTGCAATATTTGGAGTTGTTTTACAATTTGCTCTCTAAAAACTTATCATTCTTCGTCTTGAGGTCGGGTTTGAATTTGTTGTTGTCGGCCAGAATCGTTCCTCTGCATGATAACGATGTCAGAGCCCTTATCAGGTTTCTAGAACAAATTCCTTTCAGCTGTTTGATAGTTTGATAGTGTTTAGACGTGAAATAACATTGCTGTAGGACTGGTGGTGACAGAAACTTTTGGGAATCGTCCATCCCTTTGGTTTAAAACCAGCTAGTGTTGTTCATCGTTTTTGGCTCCGCATTCCTCATTTTGTCGTGCAAATTCTCAAACCGGATCTCTCTACTTGTTTGGGAGGGATCTTAAATTTCAACCCCACAGATAGCATGTGCAAATTGCCTGTAATTTGTAGCGAACGAGGTCGTTTTCAGTGATTCATCATCAGACTAAATACTTCACACATCACAAATTTTACAAGGGAATCATTAAGGGGGTAAACAGATAACGGGTGGTTAGTGGGGCCCATCAGTTCAGTGTCACGTTACAATCAAGTACCCACTTGAACTGTGGGTCATGACAGACTAACAGGGTGTGGGTTTGGCCAAAGCAGATCTGAAGCCTGACCAAAACATTTCTGAACTGACTGACCTCATTAACCACCCGTTCCCGGTTTACCCTTCTAATGAATCTCCTGTAAAATTTATGATATACATGTGATGTATTTGGTCTGATGATCATTCACTGAGAACGAGCTTGTTCGCTACAAAGTATTTTTCATGAATACGATGGGAATTCTTATGCAATTTCTATTACACGCGAAGTTTCCTGTAGTCGGGGAGAATAGTAAGTGGTTCACTGGAAATAAACCTCCTAGGTTTTTGATTTTTCAACACAACAGTCATTGGTTGCTTCTTGTCACCTTCCGATGATTATCTAAAAGTAAGAGTTTTGTCAAACTGTCTTCTTGGGTACTGTTATTATTTGCATATTTCAAGATGACTAATTATGTCTTCTGATAAAATTTCGAAGACACACTGACCTGCAAAGTTTGAGTCAGTGTGCTTAAATCCAATTGTAGGCCGCTTTCTTTGAACAGTCTTCATGTGTGGTCATCATTTTTACGTTTCTCACTTTCGATTTTCTGTCCATCTATTTTCACTGGCTTTCGGTTGTTCTGCCCTTAAGGCCATGAGTTTTGCTGCGTAAACGTATGTTTTCAAGCGTGAAATTAGCAACTTGTCTTTGTGTAGTCCGAATGTGCTAAATATTACCATGGAGAACTTTAAAATACTCACGTTTACTCGCTGTTCTCTTTGCCTTTCTACATGTTTTCCATTAGATGATCATATCCAAAAAAATGCGATTGCGTGCTCGTAAACTGGAAACTCCATTTAGAGGACATTCTTCCGATAGTGGAGATTGTCCCGACGAAACCTCGACCACAGTCCCAGAGACGACGACGACAGGAAATCCTCCACATTCACAAAAGCGATCTGCAAGCTCTCACACAATCGGACAGGATGGTAACGAACGCAGAGAACCAATGCATCAGTGGAATGGATCCATTCCAGCTAACATTCATGACATGAATGTTACTCGTCCGATCACCGAGTTGTCAGACTCACTGTCCACATGCCTAACACCGACCAATAAAATACTCGGATCAGGACGGATATCGAGCAAATCACTGTAGGTTTCATCATAACGTAATAGTTATGAACTTTTAAAGAAATTTCAGCTACTACTTAAAATAGTTCTTTCTAGTAACCTAGTGACCATTAAGATAGTCTAACAGTTAACTGTAAAATCAGTCTTTTGACTGATTTCATTCCATTTTTACTATGTTCTGATCAAATGTTCATCTTGGAATAATCAGACTTGATAGACTGTGAGATTGCCTTGTTGGTTGTACTTATTGCAGTCATCCAAACATCAAAATAGCTTATCCCCGCTTCGAATTGGTTGAAGTTCACAGCCAAAAAGAGTTGAGATAAATATTAGATATTCACAGGACCTTCATGCCAAATTTTCATCTTTTCAACGTCCTCATTCCAAAACTTGTTTCACATCGCGGTAAGATCAGCCACTTATTTATAGAGTAGAGTTTCTTTAGACTTGGACACCAATAGGCATTTTGATGTCAAACTTAGAGTCCGTTTGGAATATTTGACATTTAACAGTTTTTATTTAGGTTTTCCTACTCCAATCATGGTTATCTGTAAAAGAACAAATTGTTCACAAACAAACCGAGTATGCGAAAAAATCGCACCAAATAGAACCAAAGCACAAGTCGGAAAGACAGAACACATGATGTTTTTTTAGGAGACAGCTGTATCTCGACGATCATTCACAGCTCCTACGCACAGTTTTAAAATCAACGTCGACTATAATAAATAAACCGCTAACTGGAATGGTTTTTGTTGATAATTGAGCAACGTTCAAATGAACCGTTAATTTTTTTTATTTACATCACTCTGTTTTATCAATCAGAGACAATTTCCCAAGAACAATAACAATGGATCAAATTGACGAGGACCTGCAACAAACTGATGCAGATCTAAGCACACGCACGCTGACGAAATCCAGAATTCACAGAACGCCAAGTCCAGGAAATAAGTCCGCGGGTATCAGTGATGACAGCGCGCTTTATGACGAGCCTAAGAGCAGATCGGAGATAATAAAATCCAGTCCGATAAAAATGACGACTGGATCAACGCGCGTGAATAATTTACAATACAGACATGCAGCTGAACTGAACGGCCGGGTAAATATCACGATCTATTATATTTCTTGATGGGTCTTTGGTAGTTTCGTTGGAAACATGTACCATAAACATACAAAACTACTGACTGGTGTAGCGTTACTGGAAACGCGTCTAAGGGCTCCTTGTTGGAATGCTTCTAGTTTACTTTATTCATTCTCACAGTCAAAAATGATTTGGCTATCTGTTACTATTATGAACCGGAAAGGATATGATGAGGTTTAACAAATGAGAGATGGTCGAATAGGGTTGCTGACTTTGGGCTACAGGACGCCAATCTTCAACGATTACAGCCAAGCGAAAGGTGGTGAGCCAACACTACTAGAGGTTTACAGATTAGTTCGAGATGGGACAGAAGAATATAAGTCTGGAAGTTAGCACTCATGATTGCAACCTCAGAACACTTGTTCACAAGAATGCTCGTAAAACTAGTCAAGAAAAATTCTTGTCCTAACTGTTGTGGAATTTTACTCATAATGCCAGAATTATCTTGATCTCAATATTATCCTTTGTCATATGTATTGTGCGAGGAACGTTCATTTTAGACAGTTTGTTTTATGAGGCTGAACAAATGAGGTCATAACAACCCAAATGTACCTTCTTCCAACGAATGTTTGGCGATGCAGTTATAACCAACGACACCAGATAGCAAAAGCAAATGAAGTCCAGGGAAACGTGAAATCACAAAAATCATTAACCTGTTGAGCGGCATTTTGTTTACTGATGAGTAGTCGGAGATTTTGATTTCACTGTGGATAGAACTTCACCTCAATGCACTAAAGCCATAGCGAATGCTGTCAAGGTTCGGTTATATATTCGTACTAATCAAACGGACCTCAAAGTGTAAAGACCGTCCATACAAGTACACATTATATCGCTGGAGCACAAACCTTAGATAACATCCCCTTGTTTCACGAAAGTTTTAATGGGCGCCTGAGTAATTCTATCCTGGACAACGCACGTGCACAACTTCCTTGACTTTGCATGGTGCACTCTTACGCACATCCTCATTGACAGTTGGTCTCTGTCATTCAGACTAAACCATTTTTCGTGTCAAGAGTGACAAAGGATGAATAATGAGATGTGTGTGCTTCGTTCTTCTATTCCGGTCAACTAGGAGACTCAGTCTGTTTATGATCATTAAAATATCCTATGTAACTGTATTGACCTAATGATAAATTAATGAAAATGTCTGTCCGTCATGCTGTTTCTTCTAACCAAAATAATTTCGTTGAAAATTCTCTTTAACACATCATTCACGTAGCTAACTTCAAGCTGAGATTTGGTACACACATTCTGGCTACCCTGTTCACACAGCTAATTCTCAAGGGGCACTCTAATTAATCTAAAGCCTTTCCAATCTTCTGCAACGGTTACCCATAGCCACATGCTGTTTGCCATATGCTAAGATGTGTATGCGACATGTTGGCTAGAAAACTGGTGGGGTTTTAACGTGCCATTATTTTCTCAACAAATAATGTTTTCATCCTATAGTCATACCGTCTTTGGTTTATCCCCATACTAAGAAGAATACTTCGAGTCGTTTAATTAATGTGCAATGGGTTGTCCATTCTTTCGCCCGTTCTACAAATGATGGTCTATCCTCGTTGATGGTTTATACCCCCATGCCAAACAGTTTCATACTAGAAGACATCATTCAGCCACCGCATTGCACACACTTCCACGGCATTTTTAAGTACAAACTGAACACCGGAGGATTGAACCAAATGACCCAAACTAAATCAGCTTCTTTACAAGGTGGTTCGCAATGTTCCCATCACAGATGGTTTCCATAGCGACTGTCAGTTAACTGACTACTGGAAGAAACCATCAGATGTAAAATGAAATAAAATAGCTAGGTAAAAGAGAGGTTCTGTTGCCTAGCTCCAGTGATTGAGAGAAAACATTTGGAACAGAAATTTCCACAATACTGGTTAGCACGTGCTTGTCAGTGTTCATTATCCTAGTTAGATTTCACTAATGTGCACACCAATATTGTCATCAATAATGTCATCCAATTCCCTTAGCCAACAAACAGATATTTCAGATAATAAAGTCACGATTCTTTGCATATAGTGAAAATATTGGGTTCAAAAGTGCAAAGTATTGGTGAAAACCCAGTTTACTCTAACTATTTCTTTGTTATCGTAGAAACGACGCTTGAGATGAGCGATCACCACCTCAACCTCATTAGTTTCGTTACGTCCTTTTGTTACACTGGTGACGAGGTGTTTGTTAGACTAAAGAGGTCCTGTAGTAAAATAACTAACTTCTGTCATTCACCACTTCGCAAAGGCTTCGGAGAATTTATAATATAATCGTAAGTTCAGTTTTGCTCCGTTGATCGAATATGTGGTCCATTCACGTGGACGTCGCAAACAAGCCCTTGATATTTGACCCCCGTTGTCTCCGCCACTTTGCCTGCATCAAATGGGCCCACTGTATGAAAAATACGACAGTTCATAGAGGCATACTTCAAAGTTCTTCAAGTTCCTGACTAATAACGGAAACGACAGAAATCTGTAACGTATATATTTATGCCGACGGATGAGGTGTTCTATCTTACAATGCACAGTGCAGTTGCTGACTGCTGGCCAAGCGATAACAGAGCTACGATTTACGAAACGTTTGACTCTCTCGCTTGGGAAGGTTGGTAAATGCTTCTAGGATGCAGCGTTTTGCGGTCATTTAAGTCACTGATTAAAAACGCACTTGAATATAACAATGTGTTGCACTGTATGGTGGTTCTGTATCCACGAGATTACTGACGCTCACTATTTATGAGCATCTGAGGCTTTGACTCACTTTTTGTTCCCCATCAGTTTATAATTATTCACTAATCCACCGTTTTGTAGATTACTCTCGTGGCCAACGGTAGTTCGAGTCACAATATTCATGGTACAGTTCAGAAGTGAAAATTATTGTAAACAATAAAACGTGGCCGGAGTTCTAGTCCCGACAGTGGCAAGAATAAATAAATGGATGCATCCTGTTAACCTTAGTGGTCTTAGATTGCGGTGACAGAAGTCCCATGTAGTAGAAAACTAGCAGAGGTTTTCTTTCTAATTGCTTGTAAGTCTGCACAGTTTTCTCACTGTGGTTGAAAGCGAGACCTGTATGCGCAGATATTTGTTGATGGTCAATTAACCACGTTTTGTGGGGCCGGTCAGGCCTTACTGGTCTTCATAATCTCAACTAAGCTGGTATTCATTTTTATCTAGTCTCGGAACAGTCAGTAAGATATACTATTATTATGCGTACTTTAGGGCATACAGCTCTGAAGATCACGCTGTTCAAGTAGTTATTCATTTCAGACTTCATTGTAATCAGCCCTATCCTCAGATTGCAAAGCCTGCTGGCCTAGAGCGCAAAAGTCCCGCACCCGTAGACCGGAAACAGCACAAACTCGGTTCGGTGGTCAGTACTTACACTCAACTTCATCAGAAGTCAACCAGAGGCCGAACTACGCAGCAGCAGATGGAGTCTTCAGAATTAACAGTCAAAAACTTTCGTCGTCTTCAGTCACCGTTACACCAACGATGGGGCGGCGAAGCGGCAGCGCTAAAGAACGAGCATTCTGATCACAACTGGGTTAGTCTAACATCTTCCTGGTTAGCAAATCTTTCAGGGCATTCAGAAGAGTCTACCTATTGATAACTTCAGTTTTGTTTTTTTCAAACTAAGGGAGTGTTGCTTGCTCGTAAAATTTATCCATTTGGTAACTTCACTTATTATCGTTAGCTAATTTATCCATACCCCAAAACCAATACTCCATGACTGGATCCGTCCTTGTTTTAAGTCGTCAAGTAAAAACAGCTTGTATAGGTCTAACCAGGAATCCATCGCGTTACGATCTGCAACTGCCATCCGTTCGGACGCTAAAAAGTACAGACACTTGGTTCTCTCCTTCAAAACCGAGGAGTTTGTGAATAACAGACACTGTATGGTGGTGTAAGGCAACGAAGCGGGTCTCACCAATACCCAAGAAAGCTTTTAGACTTTGATAACAAAGAAGCTTGTGAAAATAATTCGTGAGCAATATAGCCAGTATGAAAAAGTGCGGATATGTACAAACTTTGCGGGTAATAGTTGCGGAGTTGCCATTGAATTCCATCTTTTTAGTGAACACAGTAAAGCACATTTGTAAAAATAAATTAAATCCTATGTAAGAAAGATTTTTGATAGAGCTATTTGATAACCAAAACATAACTGGACTCAAATCGTGCTGAAAATGACAGAACAGGCAATAAAACAAGAGAGTTTCTAACGAATTAACAACGAGAAAAATATACCTATTGGAATTTGCCAGGATTAAGCAGTATATGCGTAAATGAACATGAGTAGAAAATGCAGTACACAGCGGGTTGTAAACTACACTGTGATATGCCGTGTCTCTGGGAACAGTAGTCCCAGGAAGCTTTGTCAAAATGGTCACTTTTGCTGTTAAAATGTACCACGTTAGGACAGTGGGCACAGAGTAAGAATTGCTTAAATATTTACTTAATATTTACATAACTATTTGATCAGTGGAAGTGTCAGTCGTTTTATTGTTCACCTGATTCCTCGTTTACATTCATCGTCTCCAGTGTGGAGTTGGTGTGAAAACAATCAGTTGAATGTAATCTATAACAGTTCCAATGTTTCTTGGTCTAGCAATCTGATTCAACCTCGTGAAACGTACATAATTAGGATACCAATCTCATTTTCTAATAAATGTGCTGTACAGTTGTAGCTAAGCCCTGAATGCATGACTTGTATAGCTAACCATACACTCACTTCGTATGCTGTTCAACTGAATACCGAAATTTGGTACAGGGGTGTATGCAGGCATTACCCAATATTGAACAAAGAACGTCTAAAAATGTACCAGGTGGCTCCCATAACCTCTACTCACTTTTAGCCAGGCTACGAGACTCAAGCCCGATATCGAACAAATCCATAGACCAGCACCTGAAATTAGTAGCATCTTAGTATGAACAGATAAAGAGGATAGCCGTGAGCGAAACAACATTGGATTTATGTCAGTTCGCATAAGCTCCTCTCAACTAACATGACAAATTACTGTTCAACATTTCTTTTCAGTAAACTCGGTACATATACTGGGTTGCTTCAGCCAACTGGCGGATTGTTCTACAACCGAGTTGTACCGTAGGTTAGTTTAAGTTTCACTCAATAGGTCAAATTCTGTATGATGCTCACTCTTGTGATGTAGGTAATGGACGTTGAAATTCACATGTAATTTTAGGGAACTCTACGATGGTAAGTATGCGAAACATACGAAATGAATTCACGCATCACCATTTACGTAAGTGGAGCTCAATGATTAGTACAGTGACGCAGTTAATGTAGCGCCTTCTTGGAACCGGTCTATTGAAGTAAAAAAAACCTATTGGTCGGGAGATCAGCAACTAGAGAAGATGGCAGAACTATTGCGCTGGAAATGAGGTTTAATCTTCAAGTCTAAAAACGCACATTATACCAGTTTTTACTAATCGGTGGTCAATCACGTGGCCAACGAAGTGTTTAGGGTACTATTCGTATACATTTTCCGTATGTAGTTGTTTTGAAAGACTGATAATCGAAGGTTGGTTTAATTCGTGCTGTCGTTTCAACCGATGTTAATATGTTAGGAGGCGCATCTCCTAACGAAGCAGCAAGGTGAGTCACGTCATATCGATTGATCGATCCGGCTTCGAGTTAATTGATACGGTCTAACTCACTCAGTCTATTAAGCTCAATTGGATTGTAGCTGAGCGATCGAACGCCTGTACGTTATGTGATTTTAACTCACTCAGTCCATTAAGCTCAATCGAACACCTGTACATTATATGAACTGTTCTCACGAGTGCACTTTCTAATGCCCCTTCTGTAAAGTGATTCGTTCTCCGGTGGACCTATAAATTTAGAACCCCTGTGGCCTAATGCAACTCGCCTCGTTTTTCCAATAAACGCTGTTGCCGCACATATCCTTTTTCTCGGTTCTGGGTCAGCGATAGAGACCGTTATATCGTAATAAAAACTACTGGGTTTGCTGCAGTATTTGAATTCTATCGTTGAGTTGGCATGCAGTAAACAAGTTTGGTTGCTAAGCCCTTCTTCTCACGGTTCCCGTTTAGTTCGGAATGCATGGCCGCAAGTTATTGAGAAATAATTTTATAACATAACTATTCAAAATAAAACTCATTTTCCGATCTCCTTGTCAGTGTCCGCAAATTTAAGAGCACAGACAATGAAGCCAAATTAAGATACAACAAGATAGTAGATCGGCTCCTCTAGTGGACTGGATCAAACGTTTCTGAAGTTGTGGGTCTGTCAGGGACTTGTTGAGTAGCAACCAACGTCACCCTGTTTACTTCTGTTAGATTGCTTCTATGCAGGTTGTCCAGTTCTGCGCTTGATAGAATACATGTATTCTGTGCTAAACGGACCAAACGTCTACTTTAAAAATAACCATCGAGTGTCACCGGATGTTCTTATCAAACTAATCTAATCCCAATGTCGCATACAACTCTCCTCCTTATCAAGGCATATTCATTTGTAACCGCTTCTGATATGTGCTAGTGTGTCTCTGAAATTAAGTTTTTCACTCTAGCAAATTATTTGAAAGTGGTACGTTGTACCCGCTGACGTAACTGAGAGCACAACAGTAAAGTTTAATTTGCTAACCAAGTGGGAATAGGTGAACTACTTCGAAACAGCTTTATTGCGTTGTTCAAGGGAGGAAGATGGGGACATATTTTAAGAAAATAGTTTAACCTCACGCGCCAGCGAAGTGGGGGTAAATAAAATAACACTTACTAAATCACCTGAAGGAGTACAACTTGTATTGTGATGCGAATCCCGTAATGATTGAGCTTCCATTTCAAAGGGATTGAATGTTTTTAAGAACTGATGAGGACGACTGTTCTCCAAGCAGTATACTCAGACAACTCTCCTACTAACCAATAACTTCGTTACTCTTACAACTTTCTGTAAAATTTCATTGTCGCTGTTCGCACTATTTATTCACTCATTGCACTAGTCCATCCACTAAAAATATTGATTTGCTTATTTAGTGTGATCACTACTTGGAACCTGCACAGTCAACATTAACCACAGGCAATGAAAGAGGCTCAAATGAATCGAGGCGGCTAATCGATATGCCTTTGAGGAGAACACCTCTTCCAACCGACAAGCAAGAGAAAGTTCGCACAGTTGACGCAGGTTATGACTACCATATCAGTGGTAAATCCCAGTCTCGTAGCCATATCGGATTGGAACATATCAGCTCAGGAACCTCACCAAATAGATGTTTACGTCCGGAACGGAGCTCAACTGTTTTGGGCACCAAAAAGTCACACCGTACTGAACAACCTTTGCCGCAGTGTAAAGAAGAATCGATGTATTACAACGCATTGTCTAATGGGAACCAAAGTAATCTGACCTCAGTTAAATACTTTTTCGTACTTACCTCTTCTTTCAGTGTGTGCCTTCCTGAGAAAGATGCATTTTTTAAGTGAAGTCGAAATATTGAGTGTTTCACGGTAATATTTATTCCTGCAGTCCTTCTTTATGTTGTCAGTCGATTAGCACGGAAACAGAGTTAAACTGTTCTGTGTTAATTTGTAAGATATCCCACTTGTGTGCAAGAAGGACTAAATAATTTCAATCAGCTAGAGAATCAAAGAATGAACTAATTACGGGGACCGCACAGGTGTGATTATGTGGATCATTTATAACCAGTAGCTTAGGTGCTAAAATTTAGTACCATAAAATCGCACCATTAGATTCTAATTTTTCAGTAGTTTTTCAGTGAAACTATGGTTAAAAAAATAACTTATATTAGTGCTAATCACCTTAAACAATTTCCATTGGATTTAAAGCTGACTGGGTAAAGATGACCTCAAACAAAGAAATTACTGTTACTTGCTAAGAAGCTCTTCTGATACATAAATATATGTATACCTGTTTTGTAAAGTTCTAGCAAAACGAAAACCCGTCACTCTCAAATTAAGGTCATTGAGTTTAAGATTGCAAAATGACCCATAGTTATTTGTTGAGCCAAACCTGATAATCTTACTGCCTCATTACAAGTGGCTTTTTTGACCGAATGCAGACTGACAAATTTGGGTTGTAACAACAATGTTGAATGGGCACACGATTTTGTCGATACATCGAACTTGTGTAAAATTTGCATTAAACCTAAAAGTATAAGAACAGCATGAAACTGTTTCAGTTACTGAACCTATACCTTGTCACTTTTGAACAGTAGTGAAGTTGTGTGTAGATTTAGTGATTACCCATTCCGAAAAGATGAGTTAGAAAACAAGAAAACCTTGTAGTTAGTTAGGTTGACTGCTAGAAAGTCAATGGAGAACTTCTGACCGTAGTCAACGAATTGAGTAAATTACTGGGCACACTTCACTAGGTGGCTTTAATGACCCATTCACTGTACTGTAAGGTTTTCAACAAACCAACTGTTAGACTATTTGATTTTACTGCGAAAGTGTGTACATAACAGTCAACTTTAGTAGGGAAACTTGTTACCTTCGAATACAATGGGACAGACAGCCTGATTAATGACGTTAACTTGCTCAGTAATTTCTTGTGCAGTAGAAGTATGTGACAACTAGCATTTGCTGAAAAATTTTTTGATCAGAGAGCACTGTTCAGCTTTTTGTCCCAAAAATGCTGACGCAACCAGTGTTACTTCGGTGAAACTGGTAGTGATGAAAATGACATTCATTTTTGTATGGAAAACCCAATCCGTCATTGTTACGGTTTTGATGTTGTCATCCGTTTAAAAGTGCACAATTGTCTGCTTTCCGCTTACCACCGACAACAATAAAATTAGTGTTATAATTTCTTGATATCTGTCTTCTTATCGCGCCGTTTGAAGGTTCTGATTTAATTAGAGGGCATCAAGCTTAATTCGACTTTATCATTCCTTACGTCTGCTTCATGAAGTATAAGACTTTTGTTCTTCAAAAACTAAGATATGTAATACATGTGGGAAAACAAGAGTTCATCGAAGATAATCGTTGTTTGGTACCCACAACATGAAAACTTCAAATGTTGAACGATTGTGAGAATAAGAGGGACAGCAAGCAATTTTACGTCTGAAAACTATAGCGTAACAAAGAATCTCACAAGTTTCCCATAGTGTGACAAGAAACAGCTTTAGAAATATGGCGAATCGTCTTCTGAGAAATGAATAAATTTTCCAAAGGAAAATTCAACGATTTCAAATTGTCACAGGTCGGTGGTTTGTTTTGGTATTTGGTGGCAAACTACCTCCTAAACACAATTGGTATAGTTGAAGCTAACACAAAGGGAAAAAAAATTTCGGATTCAGAATCGTG